>JBAMHV010000014.1:21950844-21963906 GCA_037177535.1 Pseudomugil gertrudae
CTAGTGCGTAGGCTGCCTTCCCGGTTGTCCAGTGCAGGTATGGGGGGGGCGGGGGGATGCCAGTGTGGTTTGGAGTGTGGTGTTGGTGATGGGGAAGGGACGCTGGTGCAGGCTGGGGCAATGGAGGGGAGGGGGTTTGGGGGGGGTGTTTGTCCTGTCTAGGCTACCCCACAAAAAGATGGGAAACAGCTCTGGTATATAGATAGATAGATAGAATAATTTCATATTTGTTTCTTTAAAAACAAAAGTTTTTTAGTTGAGAGGAGACAAATATTCATTTAGGTTGAACCTGGAAAGTGTTTGTTTAATTACTACAAAGCGTGGTAGTGTTACGCCTCTGTCTGAGACTTTGTTCAGGAATTACAACTGAAGCTAGAATTCAGTGGCTAATCTGTGCTCCTTCCTCAGCTCCCCTGACAGTATTGTCTCTATGGTCAAAGACCCTCGTCCTTGTAGAGACACACTGTTATCAGTCTTTTTGTTCTGTTTACGTACAAACACAACATTCCTGCCTTGACATCCTCAGCCGGAAGGTCAAGAGACGATATAAGGAGAAGGGGAGGCAAAGAAGGAAAACATGCCACAATGAGAAAATGATTAGAGGACTTATGATGAACACATGAGTAAATGGGAGGGACGTGATAGATGAGGGGAATGAAAGATAAATGATTATAGGAGAAAAATGGAGCAGTGAAAGTATGCAAGAACAAAATGTGATCTATAGTCACAGCTTTGTGGAGGACAGGGAGAGAAGCTGGTACAAAAAGAAACAAAAATCATTTGGTTAACAAGTTCAAAAAAGTATTTATGCAGAAAAACAATTTCACAACAAAAACAAGAAATACTCCAGAAGAAAAGGAGAGTTTCAGAGATGGGGAAGTAACACAGTTTCATAAGAAAAGAGGGAGAGGGGCCTGGTAACTTCTGCATTCTCCAGCACAGCTTATGGTCATTATTATCTGACACACCCAGGGTCAAAGGTCAAGATACAAGACATAAAACTCACACCCAGAAGTTACATAAAAAGACAATGAGAAGACACACAAGAAACACCTGGTGAAAAGAGTGTTTGTGTATGCAGGAGGAAAGCAGGATCACATTATAGGCTTGTTAAACAAACACACAGTAAATTCCTGCAGAGACAAACTTTCTATAAATGTGTGCACCTAACAAGAGACTGACCTGAGCACAGACCTCATATTATACAAACCTAAACAGAAAAAGAGTATATGTATTCATGAATCCATCTTCTGCCACTTATCTGAGGTTGGGTTGTGGGGGCAGGAACATAAGCTGAGGAGTCTGGCCTTCCCTTCCACTTCTCCCAGCTCATCCAGGGAAATCCTGAGGCGTTCCCAGTCCAGCCAAGCGACATGGTCCCTCTGTAATAACGCTGGAATTTTTTACAGTCCGACGGCTTGTGCTGCAGATGCTTGGTGGTATTAGATTTTTAGTGTTGGGCCTGGGTCTGTTTCTTGTGCTGCAGTTTGTTATGTTGCTCTCACTCCTCTGGGGTGGTGCACATCCTCAGTGTTTAATCGAGTCTGTGCACTCGCATGCTCCAAAATCTAATAAATGATCTTTTCCTTCCTGAAGTCACAGCAGCCTCAACTAATGTCTTAAGATGTGAACTTTGGTTGTCTAACACTATCAGTCGACTCTGATACATCTGTACTGGCAGGCACGGGAATGTGCACTCCTGAAAACGCTCCTCAGAAACGACTGAATCAGCTCTGTCTTTCATACAAAGGAGAAATTTGAGTCAAATGACATCAAATATATATAAAAATTCCATTTCAAGAAAAACGCTGAAATGCTGAAGAATAAACACTTTGTAAGCCAAATTGATGCCTAATAAGTACATCTACATGATGCTGAAGTAAGCGTATGAACTTGTGCCTACCCGACAACAGAGAGAGTAAAATCATTAGTATTGTAAAGTCAGATGACTTCTTTTTATCAGAATCTGTTTAGACTGAAACCAAAACTTTATTGTAATGCCTAATCTCCAAACCTTTAAGATTAAACACCTTGATCAGGAGTCTTGTAATTATTAGGGCCCCGATATTGGTAAAGGAAAAGGAAAAAAAACAATGAAATAAACTTCAGATTATGAATGAGAGTTAACCAGTATTCGGTTTTGCTTTTGCTTTGATTTTATTTTCATAAAAAATGTGTCTGTGATAGAAGATAATAACATTTATTTTATATTCACATATTTTTCATATAGATGTTATTTTTCTTTATAAAGGTATCAGTTCTGCCATTCAGTTTACTTCATTCATTCATTCTTTTACTATATCCACCCATCTTTTTTATTGCTTCATCAAATTCGGGGTTGCTGGAAGCTGGAACCTATCGCAGCAACCAACGGGTGAGAGGCAGGTACACCCTGGACAGGTTGCCGGTCATGCAATTTGTCATTGAAGGAAAGTTTTATTAGACAAATATCTTTGTGGTGTCTTTTGTTATGATCATATCCATAATCAAAGTTCAATAAAAAACATTAAGTGATTGTGAAATTTCAAGCAAAAATGATTGTTATCATATTAGTATAAGTAATGTATTGGTATCATATTCATAATGATGATACTGGCCCCGGTTTTACTTGGTATCAGAAAAAATATCAGCCCCATGACATGACACAGCCTCTCTGTAAGGTTGTGTAACCACCAATGCCCTTGCTTTTCTCCATTAACAGCTTTTTTATGTTGCAAGGTGTCTGCATCTTTATGTTTTACTGCAGCATTCCTCATGTGTTAAAGCAACTTAAGGCTATTCAAGGTTTTCAAATAGAGTCCAGTGAAGGACATGATTGCATTATAGCTTGTATCGATACAGTTATATTCTGGAAAAATTACAGCATGTTTGGTTCCATCCATTGTTTTAGTGCTCCAGAGACATTCATATTGATCTGTGAAGGAGTCAATGCTTCATGGGTCTGTTTTTAGGAAAATAACAAACATTCATCCATCCATCCATTTTCTACCGCTTTTTCCCTGAACTGGAGCCAATCCCAGCTGTCAACGGGCGAGAGGCGGGGTAACAAACATTCATTTAAATGTTTTTTTTACTTTTTTTAGAAAATTATTAATGAGCAAACAATGTTTTCGAGCAACAGTCATATTTTACCAGGCCAAAAAAAATGTTTCCCCACAAGTGAGCACAGGGAGGAGTAAATTTGCAAAAGGTCAGCTTATGATCTACTGGCTGACTTCCCAACATGCCAACATATGGTTGCCAGACAGACAAATTCTTCCAAGTCCAAATAGCAGCAACGTCTGAGAGACATTGACGTGGTTACGGAGGGCCATTTTGCATTTTCATACCAATATGCTGCAGCTAGTGAACATATGTGATATTTATCAACTCCTCCAACTGGCTCTCATCATCTTTTACTCCTGTTTTACTCTTTCTGTATCTGTCCTGGTCTGAGGAAGCAATTGCATGTATTTTTGAGAGTTTGCCTGCAAATTACAGACGTAAAACAAAGGCCATAGCAAGAGGACTCTTCCTGTCATTCATAATGAAAAAGAACCGTTTACACCCACAGTGGCGTGGCATGGAAAACATAGATGGAAAGAGAGGCAAATGGAAAGTTAGATGGAAAAGGAATGGTTTCCAGATGTGCATATGGCCATAGTGGTTATTTTAGAGCGAGGGGAGGAGATGCAGAGGGTTTTTTCTTCATATGGGGATACCCTTTTTAGTGGGATTTCCCTGACGCATTTTCCCTCCTTGCACGATTCATTAAGTGTACAATCTATGAGGCGGCGCATAGTTAGCCAGGAAGTAAATACATGGAGGAAATGAGTCAGAGGCTGTACCTGAAATAGCCAGTTTCCAAAAGGCCGTTAACAAACATGGCTTTGGGAACCAACAAAAATAAATGGAAAATGGTAACAATCAAACTAAACTGCCTTGACCTTAGAGAAGGCAGAAGTTGGACATATAGATGACACGTTTTTTTCAGATTTTCTTTGCTTTAAAGTTGGCTCGGATAAATGTTTGGAAAGTTAGATATATCACCATGTCACATACTGTCTCAGAGCTAATTCTGCTTCTAAACGCACATTGCACTTTTTCCATGAAGTGTTTCTAAATGCAAATCTAAAACACCCATGGCAACCTTGACTAAGTGACTGATTAGAGGTTAAAATTTCAACCACAGTTTGTCAACAGTACAGCCTCAGCATTTTACTATGCCGCCTCCTGAGCTGGGCAGACAGAGATGTATTATGACTTATTTTGTAGTATAAGTCTTACTTAAGTTTTTCACTATGGATACACATTGCTATAAAATTAGCTGTACATTACAAGGTCGTGGACAGAAACACTTGGTGGCCTCACACACGTATCTGTCAGATTATTCATCACCCAGTGCCCGTTTTTACATTTTTTGAGACCAGACAGTGGTCATTCTTCCTCCTCTCCTCCTTTTCATTCTTTTTATCGCTGACTGAGAATGTGAGCTCTTTGGAGAACTTTTTTTCATACTGTGTCTGTCCACCTAAATGAGCCCATTGTGTCTGAAAACATGCAGTCCAGCTGCTCAGACCCAGAGGGGAGCTCTGAAGAATTGGACTCGCGCTACTGCAGTGTGTTCTTGCGCACGCTTGTGAAATGTGGTGTGTCAACACAAACTGGCATTTGCCAAGAAGGTTCTACACAAGCCAGTCATGCATATCCAGTAGAGGTGGTACACCAATGGGCTGAGGATTGCACTTTCCCAAAGTGAATACTATAAATTTGTTTCTCATCTCCATGGTAACACAGTAAGGATCCAGTTTGGAATTTTCTGGTGCGTTGTGCGTCACGGGGAGGCATTCTGGGAGCAATTACTGAGCAGGAATGTGGGCTGCAATGGGGAAAAGGCACGGTTTCAGTGTCTGAGTGTGTGAAGGACAGTTACTATGGGAGTGAAAAACAGTCACTCTTACAGTCGACGTTATTAGCATGTATGTGCTAGAAAATATCTTTAAGCTCAATGAAGTGTGAAATACTGGGCTTGTTTTAAGTTACACCCTAAAGACTCATAGTGCTCATCCATGATAAATTCACCTCCACCCTATAGCACATAAACAGAGCTGACACACCCTCTATGAGCCTTTCCTCTAAAATCCTGATATATAGTATCACCCAAGAAAAACTCAGACTGCTGCAACAGTTTTAGAGACTGATTTTGTATCTTTATGTAATAATTAGATTATTTTTATTCACATAATTTAAAAATGTTTGCTAATGAACAAACAACCCAAAGGGGAGGTTTTAGGAGGAAGAGTCTCATTTGGGAATCACAATGAATCAACTGATAAACTGGCTTGATTTAGGTGTGACTGATGATATGCATCACTTTTGACATTCATGAACTGATGATTGTAATCTTTTTAAAAGACACGAGTCATGGTTATCATTAAGGGGAAGCAAAAGTGAAGAAATAACACATGTTGGAGCTGAAAGGAAAAGTGATTACAAAAGCAAGAAAACCACACAAGCAAAACAAAAAACCCATACAAGCTGGAAGACACCACCACTGGGAACAGACCAGTTCAGCTGGACAGATGAGTGTGGTTCCACCTCCACTAACAAAAACAGTTTTACCATAAACAGACCTGTAAAAGCACAATAGCTTGCAGCTTCATTTGTCCTTCCACTGTATGCCTGTAGCTATATTTTTTATCCCAACCAGGAGTAATTCATGCAGTATGAGTTAGTACACCTCCCATAATGCCTGAGAAAGAGACCCCACCCAAACCACAGGCTCTCCCAGCTTGTCCACTGTCAAGCAGCTTCAGCACCAGAACCACAGGATGCATCTTTAAGAAGACCAAACGAGCCAACATAACAAAATAAAGTTTCCTCCTGCAACTTTTTATACATTTCCAGATTCAGCCTGACATACGTTCACTTGATTTTTCCAATTCAAACTAAATAAATCATCTTTCTCGATCAACACTGGTGGAGTCATTTTAACATTACGTGTAAAAATCCAGCTTGTTCCTCCATTTGTGGCTCAGCAGTCACGGCTCATGATAAGAGAATAAATAAATAAATAAATGGGTGAATTTATCAGTGGTTGATTAGCAACCTGTCCAAGGTGTTCCTACCTTTTGCCTGCTGTGATAGGCTCCAGCTGGATACCCTAAATCTGACTAAGCCTGAGGTGTCATACTCCGTTACATGAAGGCTGCTGTCCTGCAGGTTTGACTTTTTTCTCTGCTCCAACACAACAGGTTCAAATCAAACTCTACTTTTCAATGACCCATAAATTCAAGTCAGGTGTGTTGGAGCAACTAAAACCTTCAGGATATTGGCCCTGGAGGACCAGAGTTTGACACCTGTGGACCAAGCGATATAGAAAATGTAGGAATAAATGAATAAGTGCACATGCATGTAGACATCATGGTCTACATCATCAGCATGTACGGCAATCTCGCCCGTACTTAACTGATCTTCTACAATGCTCATAGGACTGAACAGTCTACTAATGAAGCAAATAGATTTAAATATTTGGACTCTAAAAAAGCCTCTCCTCAAACCAGTCATCAAATGGATAGAAAAACTGCATTTTAAACTTGAAACAGAAATGTTACATTATAGCAAAAATGTACCCAATACTTATCAAATTCAGTAAACGGCACTGAAACAGAAGAAAAAACACACGTCCCAGAGACTGTATTCATGCCTGATGAGTCTCAATCAAGCTGATAGAGAATAGAGAAATAAAAACAATACTTTTATTTTAATGAAATCTTAAAAATAATCAGTAACCAAAAGCTGGAAACCACAGTTTGGTTTAATCTCTAAACCCTGATTTTTTTTAAATGTTATATTTGTATTATTCTCTTATTTTCATTTTAAAATGATGATATTATGACTTGTTGTTTTCACATTTTTGGCATTTTTCCAGTGCTCAGCCCTGAAGACCACATACCCATTGTCTGACTGGAATCTAAGCAGACCACCGACCCCTGACCTTACTTGTTGTCAGTGGATCTGTCTGCTCTTTTCCAGTAAACCAAGAGCCTTTCAGTAAAGACAACACCCAGATTTAATCTGTGGCACCCAGTGGCTAAACTGTTTAAACAGCTGGTGGAATTCACTCACTTTTTATTCTCTGCACCCTCTTTAAATATCCCCTTTAATCGAAAATGAATGTGTATAAAATGATCCCTTCTTTCTTTACTCCTGCATACTAATCAGATTCAGCTTCTGGGAACACAGCCGCAATCTTTCCTTCAATCGTGAGTAAATTCTAATAACAACCCTCTGACTGCATACTCGCTTTTGTCATTTACTCTCATGCATCCTGGAACACAGACATTTCCCAATGACAGGCTTCCTTCGCATCAGATCGGGTGACTCAGCAGTCTGCTGCCTGCACTCAGGGCACAGCACCTGGTTGGAATCTTACACACACCTGTAAATTGTCTGCACACAAGTGTTTTCCATCAGTGTGCCCCTCCCCTCCCACTTCCCCCCTACCTTAACCCTCAAATACCCAACCTGTGAGCAAGCAGTAGGAAAATGCCATTTTTTTCAAATAAATGGTCTTTATTTGTCCCTTTAACAAAATATATTTTACAAATATTTTGCAACATGTCTTAGGAAGTAAATATGTCATATGTCACGCTGGGTTCTTATGGGTCAAAGGTTAAGGTCTTGTGACTTGTTATACTAGCAATGTGTCATATGGGCGACGCTGCATTTTCTCACATTCAGTTAGAAGTGGCACAGATGGCAAAACGCTGCTTGTAACACGATAACTGACAGTAAATGAGGTAATGTGTGAACAAATTGTAACAGTTCCCATCCATGGAGTTTAAATAGTAGCCTCACTGAAATCATGTCTGTGCTACTGAGTGATGAAAAGCCAAGGTTTTGGTCGATCTCTGACCCACGGTCAAACACTTGGCAACGACTTGCCTGAGACTTTAAATGAAACTTCTCAGCGGTCGTCCTTTGTTTCTGTCAGATTCCTTTGATTTAGCACTTTCTGTGGGTGTTTCAGCCACTGAGGTCAGACTAGACAAAGGACCAGTGGAACAATAACTCTACAGTCTCATTGAGCTGATCAAGCTGGAAAGACCAGCCTTGACTGGAGACCTAACCCATTATCACATGTTAATGAGCTTAACTTTGTTTCAAATGATTGTATTAACTCAGAATTAACAACATAATACATACCTTGAAACCAAAACAGAATATTGTATCAACAGAAAATTGTTAATTTTGAGGGTGAATGTCATGCTAACAGCATTTTTGATACAGTTTGCGATACTTGTCTTGTGACTTCTCAGTACACCAGATTCCTTGTAGATTTAAACATTACACAATGTCTACAATTTAATGAGTGCGCCGATGGAAAAAGCTGGTCTGAGTCTCAGAGGAGCAGAGAGAAATGTTGATGTGTGATAAACTGTTTCATAGAGGTTGTCTTGATACCAAGCCAGAAACTTTAGGGTAGCTATTTGGATCTGCTGCTACCTGCCTGAGTGTGTGACAAAAGATAAGATAAATGTCTGGCCTCAAAGATTTTGTCTTTAGTTTTCTAGGCTGATTTAGTTTTTAGGAAAAAATAATTAAGTCAATTAAGGAAACAAAAATTTCTCTCTGTAAAAATGGGATCATTTAAACATTCAAACGCAGTTTTGACTCATCGTGCTATAAAAATTCCTCTTCATGGTCCTTTCTGTATCATATTCTCATCCTAATGTAAGTGATTTTCCCAAAATAATTTTTTGCACGGTCCTGATAACCCTGAGTAAAACACATTAAAATAAAGCTTGTTAGTTAGCAGTTAGCATATAAACCTTTAGCTTAACCTACTCCTATGAAGCATTCGATTAATGTAGCTTGATTTTTTCTGAAGCTTTTTTACATTTCTAAAGCAAGACAGTTTAATTGTCCTACACAAACACAGAATATAGATTCAGACACACTGTGTCCCCCACTCAATGTGAACTTAAAAGATTAAATGTACAGTCACATTTGTTTAAATTGAAAAGAACAGTTGCGGAAGTTTAACATCATCATTCACCTCAATGATTGTGTTTTACAGACCCTTTCATATCTTTATCTTAATCTTTCCCTTCTCTGCTGAAGAGGGTCAGACATAATTGAATCAAACCCTTTGGCAGATATAAGGAAACCACTATGGGATTAACTATCAAAAAAGAACATTTGCGAGTGGTGATAGTTTATAATATATTTTTATTAAAGAGCTTATAAAAACGCAAGAAAACCTTCAGTGTTTGTTTCAATATTATTGTCATGCACATCATTCCTGCTGTTTCCCTTCCCAGTGACAGTGCGAGAGTTATTTTTATTTCACAGCGAGGACTTCATCTTTAATATCCTGCTGCATGCTCCTTGCTGAAAGACAAACAAATGTGGAGCAATTAGACCAAACAGAAAAAGTAAACATAAAGGAGGAATTTAATCAGACAACACATTGATGGAGATAAAGCACACACCAAGCATGAGGTGACACGTCAGATTTTCAAATATGAAATTGTAATATTTTCACACTCTATTTGTTGCTCTGTCCTTCAAATAAATGGCTTATTATAGAAATTGTTTGAATCAGAAAAAAATACTAAATAAAAACAGAATTCAGCATTTGCTGCAAGTCAAGTAGTTAAAGTGGGTCTGTGGAATGTGTTTGTGTGAAAAAGCATCAGGGGGGCCTTTGAAATATGTTTACCGGTTTAGAAAGTCATTGTTCCCATGTGTCTACTGGGCAGACTGTGAAATTGTTCCTTTGTTTGAGCATATCCTTTATGGGAGGGGGCAATCAGACACACATCCGGCTACGCAGGACAGATAACAAAATGGTAGTGCACATAACATCTGGAACTATATACAGTGGTCGTTATCTTGTTTTCTGAGGTTTAACATGCAGCTTTATAGATGCATAAGAATTAATTTGATCTAAAATATTAAAAAACAGAAACCAGTAAAGTGAGACAGTGTTGATTCAGTGCATTTATGTGTCTCATTCTAACTAACAAAACAGATGTTCCTGCTGTTGTAATGTTAACGACAATGACATACAAGAAAACTTGACACAATAGCATTGTGATGATTCAGTTACTCCTCACCATTAATAACCCCATGCAGGTGAGACATCGCCCTCCTCCAGATGTGATCCTTTCCAACCCTAGTGATTACAAGCGGTCTTGAAATCTTTATAAGCTAAATGAACTGAAATTAAATTCGTCAAGCCTGAAGAGTCTGGTGTAACTGATGAGTCTAATAAAAGTGCTTAATACAGCCGAACCTAAAGGGAAAACCTGAAATGGTTATGAATCCGAGTATTTTAAATGTATTAGTGGTAATCAGTCCTCCCAGTCCAAAACATTTTTAGCCAATATGGGTGAGAGAGGATGTGTCTCTGCAGCCAGTTACTCAGAAACAGGATATTTTGATTTGATGTGTCATTACAGTGTCTGCATGAACTCAAACATTTTGTTTTACAAAACTGAAACATAATTTTTAGTGCTTTATCTGACTATGTTGTAATGTGAAAACAGCAAAGACAAAGCTGCTAAATACTAAAATTACCATTCAAAATATAATTTAAAGATAAGTGATGACTTACTGTTATGTTAACTAGTACAAATACTGTAAAAAAAAATAAAAACAGTGTACGCTAAAGAAAATCAAAGACAAAGACTTACTTCAATCTTTTGTTACATTACAAGTACCACCTTTTATTTTTTTCATTGTTTATCTTTTAGTTTAGTTTAATTAGATTCTGTTCAAGACCCCACCCTCCCTCTAAAGAAAAACCCACATTTAGCAGGTTTCAACTACTTATGAAACAAAAAGTTAAAATGATTAGTTTTCTATTCTATTTTAAAAGTCTTCATGTCATTTAGTGTATTTTATGTTTGTGAGAAATACTTCAAATTCACCCAAACTCCCAGAAAGTTGAATACCACCTAGTCCACAGGATTTACCAGCTAAGGAAAGTTAAAAAGGACAAAGCTGTTCCAAAAATTATGCTGGCCCTGGAGTTTAGGCAAATAAAACGGAGGGGCATGACAGGGGGAGTGGTTGGGGGTGGACCTAGGGCCCATAGGGTTTATATAGTTAACAAGCTTCCCTCTCCTCCTGCCTTGTGTCTGTGAGCTCATATTCCTACCAGCTCAGCCTGTGCTTCTCTCTCTTACTCACAGTCTGCCTCATTGACTCCCATATACAGCTACCATGAAAAGCTCCAGACAAACTACATACTCTGTGCGATCCTCTGCTAGTAGCAGGCCTGCTGCTGTCTCAATCACCCGTACCTCTGCTCCTGTCTACAGGGCTTCCAGTATTCATGGTGGGGCCGGTGGGTCCCGCATCAGCGTGTCCTCTGGCTTCCGTGGCTCACTGGGAGCTGGAATGGGAGTGGGGAGTGGAGCCGGGAGCTTCTCCAGCGGTGTCCAGGTGTGTGGAAACAGCACAGACATCATGGGCAATGAGAAGTTTGCCATGCAGAACCTGAACGACCGCCTGGCCAACTACCTGGAGACAGTGAGGAACCTGGAGCAGGCCAACTACAAACTGGAGATCAAGATCAAGGAGGCCCTGGAGAAGAGCGGACCTGACTTCAGAGACTACAGCAAGTACCAGGCTATTGTGAATGACCTGAAGAAGAAGGTGAGGACGAGGGGGACACAGGGGAATGTGCATGTGATTTATTAACTGTTTAACAAAATGTGACGGGGACAGTTTGATGGAGGGGAGTTTGGTGGATTGCTTAACTGAAAACCAGATTGAGATTTTATGAGTTGATGGAGGTTTTGGGGAGGTTTAACTAAACATAAGCTGATGGTTTTTTTTTTATGAAAAGGAGCAAAATATGAATACATGTAGCCATGTTGTACTTTAAATTTATCAAAATTAATTTGTAATTCTGGGCCTTGCTGTAATTCTATCAAAACTCAAGGTTAGATTATCTGTACTTTCCTAAGAGAGGGTGCTTCTAAGGGTCCTAAGCACAATGATCACTGCTACTCTTTGTACTGGAAGGGTGAGGGCTGGACCGGAAATAGTATGGAGAAGGAATGTTGAAGCATCAAGGGGGGTCATAATGACAGGAAAACACAGACAAACAAAGGCTCAGAGATTATTTAATATCAACTAGCAGATGCATAGATCACAGTCTGGACGACTGTTTTTCTCTTTGCTTCATTTCAGTTAAGCTGTGGGACCAAACTACACTACTGAAGAGGTTTTTTACAAAGCAGGAAAAACACAAAATAATTTTAGAAATGCAAGGAGGAGAAAATGTGGAAATTCAAAGAGAAATGTTTAAATAAGTTCAAGGGTAGTTAAAATACTAAGCAAATCTCTAAATGCTGCATCATCAGCAAAATGATCATTTTTCCTGTTTCTTTGTGGGAACTGTGTACTGTGTACACTAAAGCTACTAATCTTTCCCAACGTTGCAGTATCAAGTAAGAAGTGTCAAGGTCAGCAAAGGCATTCTGACACAACTGATCTAATCCAAACATGAAGGAAAAAAGGGGTTTAACATCTAGATTAGACAAATGCTCTTTGAATGTAGGTCTGTTTTTCTACCTACAGCCATGGAAAACATAGTTTATCCAAACAGCCAGTGGTTAAAAAAATATTACAGTTCATCTTCCTAAATGGAAAAAGTCACTTATATGGCACCCTTCATCTTAGCCTCAAATGACTCTCACAGCAATATTAAAACAGACAAGCCCGCAAAGTCAACTGCCAATGCAAACACAGACATCACCACCACCACCATGCAAATCACCTGCTCATGGATAGATCATGCTTCCTGGCAGCGTCAGGAAAGCAACTGCCTGGCACTCATTTATTGGCTGATGCACTTTGTTACCTGGATGCCTCCCTTACCATCAAACCAGCTTTTATCTGAATAACCAGACAGCTAAATAAACACACACTGATCTGGTTTTTCAAGTGGCTGAATGACACTGTTTTACACACACACACACACACACACACACACACACACTCCATCACACACACACACACTCCATCACACACACACACACTCCATCACACACACACACACTC
>JBAMHV010000014.1:21964260-21975439 GCA_037177535.1 Pseudomugil gertrudae
TATATATTTATATAAATGTAATGTATAGATAGTTCCCTGACGAGATCTAAACAGCTGAATAGTTTTAGAGAAAGTCCAAATGGGTAGTTTGTTTATACTTGATGGTTGGCCTAGCTTAGCATTAGTTTAGAAAGATTCTAATTCTGTGCAAAATAACAATGTCAGCTGCAATAGCTTTTTTAAATTAGTGTGTAACTTATCAAATATGATATTTTTCAAGTTGGCATTAAGTTTTACTCTAACAAACTTCTTTCCAGTCTTTTTTTTCTTCACTAAGCTAAATACCTGGCAGGTGTAGCTTCATATTAGCATATAGGTATGACTATGCTATTGGTCCTCTGACATATCCCTACTTGTTTACATTTCAGTTTGCTTTTGTGTCTGTCTAAGTTTGCTTTCTTAGCATCTCTCTCTGTAAACCGATTTCAGGTGTTTGATGCAACCATTGATAATGCCCGCCTGGTCCTCAACATTGACAATGCTCGCCTGGCTGCTGATGACTTCAGAGTGAAGTAAGACCTTCCTGCTTTACTTTTGAGACTATAAAACACCAAGTCAGACAGTTGCAAAAACACCCTGCTTTACTACTGAATGTAGAGCAGGATAAATATTACTGCCATGATCTATGGAACTGGTCACTGGTCCTGAAGTCATAAATCATCATCCTTACATCAGATTTGGCAGATACACTGGAGTTGTGTCATAAGTTATGTGTCATGGCAAACACAGCTGGCTACTACATTGCAAAATGTTTTGCTCGCCAAATAATAACTGCATACTGTACATTTACACTTAAAGAGTGAGGGTACATCAGACTACAAACTATGTTTACTTGACACAAAATATAACTTAGCACAGGTTCTGTTAAATGCATTTTGACTTAAGACTTAGTTATTTCAGTTCATGTTAAAAGCAAGCAGCTGTACCAGATCCTCATTCTCTCTGCTCTTTAGATACGAGTCTGAGTTGGCAATCCGTCAGTCTGTGGAGGCTGACATCGTCGGGCTGAGAAAACTCATCGATGACACCAACTTGAGCCGCATGAACCTTGAGAGCGAGATTGAAGCCTTGAAGGAGGAGCTCATCCACCTCAAGAAGAACCATGAAAATGTGAGTTCAAGGGTATTCAAATCCACACTTTAGCTTCACAGCTCCTGAAAACTTTAACAAAAGACAGTATTGGCGTCATCCTCCTGTTGTTATTATCCACACAACATTGAATGAAATTATTTTTTCAATGGACTTCTTTAAAATAAACATCCACACCCTTATAATACCTTGCTTAATATTTACATAGCTGCTCATCGCAGTAATCCCGCTGATTTTGTCACACACATGCAGCAGGGCGTGTCTAAAAACAGGCGTGAGAAAACATCCCTTCTCTGTTAAGAAATGTGAAATATCTGTGTGTGAATTCTGTGGGAAGCCTCATCGTAAAACTTTTTACAGTCCATACTTGGCAAAAGAGATAGCACCACAGAATTGAAATGGTTGTTATTCGAGTATGAATGCCAAAACACAAACATTTGTTTACTAAAGGGAATTATTAAAGTAACTGTTTAGGGACCCAGGCACAGATTTAGACTCATCCCCTGTATATTTACCCAACCATAGCATGTGATTATGGTTGGAAGAGGCTGGGTCGCAGATTGAGAAGTCTTTGGCAACATTAGGTTAAATGAACTCTTCATTTTAAATGTGGCATAAATATTCATTTACATATTTAGAATCAAAGTTTATACAAAAATAAAACCAATGGAAGTTTTTTTGTGTTTGGACACGGATTATTTTTAATGTTTTGTTTTTGCTTCTACAGGAAGTTATGGAACTTCGCAACCAAATCGCCCAGTCCGGAGTCCATGTTGATGTTGATGCTCCCAAAGGCCAGGATCTGTCTCAGATCATGGCAGAAATTAGAGCCAAGTATGAAAAGATGGCACAGAAGAACCAGGAAGAACTCAAAGCATGGCATGAGTCACAGGTAAATAAATAATGACAACTATTGGGGAGTTCTCAAGCACAAAATTAAGTTTTAGACTGGCCCATCTTTTAATCTGATTTACCTCTTTAGATGACAGAAGTCCAGACTCAAGTGAACGTGAACACAGAGGCCCTGAAGGGTGCCCAGACAGAGGTGCACGACCTGCGCAGACAGATACAAACACTAGAGATCGAACTGGAGTCACAGAAGAGCCTGGTGAGAAGAATAGAGCCAGCACACACTTCATTTACCTCAACACAAGCTTATCCTCCCTCCGTGTACTGTCCAACTCAGCACTTTCACTTCAAGTAGCTTGCATTTACTTTGTTGACACAAGCTTTACACTCCGTTGACCTGTCGCTATGGCGCTTGTCACTGCAGGGTTCAGCGCACTGTAAAAGTTTAACCCATCCTTTTCTTTCTGCATGCGCCTCTCGTGCTAACAGAAAGCCTCCCTGGAGGGCACATTGAGGGATACAGAACTACGTTACAACATGGAGATTGAGTCTCTCAACTCCATCCTCCTGGGTCTGGAGGCAGAGCTCACACAGCTGCGCCACAGCATACAGTTGCAGACACAAGAGTACGAGACCCTGCTCAACACAAAGATGAAGCTGGAAGCAGAGATCGCAACATACAGACGGCTGCTGGATGGAGAAGACTTTAAGTAAGTGGGATCGTTTGTTAAACAAGGAAATACTTTCGTTGTATGGTTGCTTTGAAACCACTTAAAAATGTTGATTAATAATGGATTTACTGTCTTTGTTTAGGCTCAAGGATGCTCTGGAGGAGCAGAAAACAGTGAGGACCAAAGTGATGACTGTCACACAGACCCTTGTGGACGGCAAAGTGGTCTCATCCAACACAGAGACCAAGAACCTTTAAATATAACCAACTAACTCTCCCAACAATCACTGCATCCTGTTTGACTTTGTAAATCCAACTAGTCATTGAGGAGTAAACATTAGATCCTCAGCTTTTTCTAACATTAGTTTGGCATCCTGGGTGTAACAGCTGTTACACAGGCGACAAAAAGACTGGACTGATGGAAAACAAAATCATCTTATTTATTTCACCATGGTTTATTTATGTACTGCAGGATGTTACAAAAGTTTAGAATTGGCGAGCTGTGAACTTTTTCTGCGACAAACTCGGAGTCAAGAGTAAAAATAACACAATCTTTAGACGTATATATATATAGATTATCATTTTTGGTTTTTCTTTTGTCCAGTTCTGCGTCCGTCTGTAATGCTGTGATCATCAGACATCTCAATAAAAGTCCCTTCAAAAAATAATGGTGAAAATGTGGTGTCTTGTTTCAAACAATGAACATATATGTATGTGTGTGTGTGTGTGTGTGTATCTGTTCATTTACTTTAGCATGAATCACACAGCAGCAACTCAGTGCATTTTGTTATGTTAACAGGATTAAGATGACTTGCTAAAGTTCAAACCAAGCATCACAATGAGGAAGAAAGAGACTTTGAATGTTGCATGGTTGGTAACAAGGAGGTCTGAGTATTTCAGAAACTGCTGATCTACTGGGACTGTTGTGCACAACATTCACAAGTGTTTTTAAAATGTCTGAAAAATAAAATATTCAGTCAGTTGCAGCTATTTGGGCCAAAATGCCTTGTTGATGTCAGATGTCAGAGGACAATGGGCAGACTGGTAGACCACCAGTCAGCTAAGAACAGAAAACTGAGGCTACAATTCACACACACCCACCAAAAGTGGACAATAGAAGTTTGGAAAATGTTGCTCGGTTGCCAAATCTTGATTTCCGATGTGGCATTTAGATCTCTGGGTCAGGATGCGTGTGAAGCGTGAGTACAAATATTAGCACAAATTAAGATTAATTTAAATACAGCTGCTGAATATTATTACTGACCATGTACATGCCTCTATGACCACACTGTAACCATGTTTAGATAGCTTTGGGATATGATGAAACATGGATAGTAGCAAGGTGTACATAATGGAATTATAATAATATTATAAAAAAAAAAAATCCCAAAAACTAATAGTATGCAGGATTATGCAATAAAAACAGAGTGATAACAATGTCTAGAAGATTAGCTTCAATCTCAGAGTAATTTGACCATTTTAATAAGATAAAGCTGTTTTCACACGCAAACCCCCACACCCAGAGGGTGTGTGTTATTTTGATTACTTACAGACATTGTCAATAATCCATCTAAACGTTTCTGTATTGTGTTTATCTCAGGCACCGGAAGCAGCATGTCCCTGCTGCTTCTTATTCAGGGTAATTCTATATAGTTCATGTCTGTTAATTGCAGGAAAACAAAACCAGTTGTTCATTCAGTTCGGTTGCCCTTAACCATCTGCTGCTTTTTTTGGTTTTAAAAAGTACAAATAATATATATAGTTGCAGAATTTTGCCCACTTTTCTTAAAAGGTAGTGAATATGTACATTTCTTATAAACTTTGTGGAGGATATCGTAAAAAGTACATTTTAAAGATCATAAAATATGTGTATTTATTGGTAAGAAAAAAAATCTACTCTGTCTTTCATAACATGTTTCTACAGATACAATATATTCACTACAAATTTTTTAAACATATATGACAGCACCTTTGTGCTTTCGACAGATTACCATTGAGGGACAAAGTCTAAGCAAAGTGGTAAAGGTAAGAATGTAATATAGATAGGAGAGGAGTGGCAGGGAGGGCAATTGACGATCAATGTCATATAAAAGACCCTGAAAACACCTGAGTTCTCCACTCTCTGCTGCCAAGCTCTCCGGTTCCAACACGTGCCTCTTTCTCCTCTGACTGATTAGCAAACTTCTGTCAAAAATGGAGCCCCTGATTAAACGCCAGAGCTCTCAAACTCTTGGTTTCTCTGGTTACTCTGGAACCGTCGGTAGACCTCTACTGATGGATAAATCCTACGCTCATAGTGTCAGCGGCGGGGCAGGCGGCCACGGAACCAGGATCTCCACTGTCTCCTACAGAAGCCGGTTGGGTAGTGGCCTCAGTGGCACATTTGACTACCAATCAACGGGCTCGTCATCTGGGGCCCTGGCCATCGGGAATGAGAAGCTGGCCATGCAGCACCTGAACGATCGCCTGGCCAGCTACCTGGAGACCGTGAGGAATCTGGAGAAGGCCAACAAATCGCTGGAGATCAAGATCAGAGAGGTTATCGAGAAAAGAGGCCCCTTGGAAGGACGGGACTACCAGAAGTACTATGTTATCATCGCAGAGCTGAGGGACAAGGTGAGCAGATCAATCACTCTGTCTATCCATCCATTGTCTATTTCTGTGTATCCCAGTCCAAGATCACGGTGAACAGCCAATGTCAGCTGAAATTGAGACGCAGTGTACACTCTTAACATGTCAGTGGTCCTATGTAGTACTTTAAAAAAAAAAAAGTAAGACAGAAAAAAGAATAATGAAATATTCAGTGAATAAGGTAAAATTCCTACATTTCCACAGTACTGACTCAGCTATTTGCAAAAAGGCAAAGATCAACAACCTGTTTAGTGTCTCAGAATATGGGAGCAAAAGTCAGAGTCCCTTTATCATATCTTGTAACTGATTTCACATTTATTGCCTGCATTTCGGCCCACACCATCCAGTGCAAGCTGAGCTATGATTGCACTAAAGTGATAACATTTAAGACTTTTTTTATCATATTAGTACATTAAAATAGGAATAAAATGACATTTCTACAATCAAAACTCACAACTATTACATTTCTTACAGATCTCGAAGATGATCAAGGACAATGCTCACCTTGCAATTTCTCTTGATAATGCACGTCTTGCTTCAGAGGACTTTAGAGTCAAGTAAGTATTTCCCACATAGCATCAACAGCAGAAAATGACAGCTTTTTCTGTCCAGCATAGTTAGAGATATATTACATGTTGATAGGATGGAATACGAGCTGTCCATGAGGCAGGCAGTGGAAGCTGATGTAAGCAAACTGAGGAAGCTTCTGGATGACACTAACGTTATCCGTCTGCACCTGGAGGGAGACATCGAGTCTCTGAAGGAAGAGTTGATCAACTTAAAGAAGAACCATGAAACGGTGAGAAAGAATTTCAGTTCACTGGCGACATATTTTACCTAATCCAGTGGAAGAGCTTTAGAAGATTTCAAAGAGGAAAAATCCGATTGAGCACCTCTTCTGTAAAATTAAAGCAGTCAGTCTGCTAATCTGTTTGTTCCTTCCCGTCTTTGCACAGGATAACCCCAATAACCTTTATCAGGAAATCACTCCCTAACTATTTCCTCCTCTACAGGATGTAGCTGAACTGCGTGCCCACATTACCCAGGTTAATGTTAACGTGGATGTTGATGCTCCTAAAGGTCAAGATCTGGCCAAGATCATGGAGGAAATGAGGGCTAAGTATGAAAAGATAGCACTGAAGAACCAGAAGGAACTGGAAGCATGGCATGAAACTCAGGTATAACAAAATTCACCTGGAGAACAGCCTGACAGGCTGTTGGTGTTTTTTAAAGCACTGTTTGCAAACACTAAACACATTCTGTCCTGTATCCAGATGACAGAGGTACAGGTCCAGGTAACTGAGAGCACAACAGCATTAAAGGAATCCACAAGCATGTTGAGTGAAATAAGGAGGAAGTATCAGTCAATGGATATTGATCTTCAGTCCGCACGCAGTATGGTAAGAATCAGTGTCATTTAAAGGTTGGAGTGACTGATGCTTATCCATGTTAGGTAAAACTAGGCATCCTGCATTCATACCATGCTCCCTGGCAATTGTAGGCTATCTAAACGTAGGTACAATTGTTTGTCTCCTTAGAGAGGTTAAAGAACTATTGTGCTTGAAAATAATCTGCAGAGTTGCTAAGTTTAAAGTCCACACCAAAGTCAGGTATTCTATCCAACAAAATGCTACGCCCCCAAACTACACCAAACACCTTGTTTCTACCTGTAGTTAACTCAGTTAGACTAGCATGCTAAGAATAAGCGCAAACACAATCTATTTTTGCTCACAAACCAGAAAAGACCAGAGCTTTAACAACACAGCTCAGAGATATTAAAATCTGCAGTGGAGTGAAACAAGAATTATGTGTTCTTCACTTTCAAAGCAAAAAACATAAAAAACTGGAACTCCAAAGTATATTATCAGCATAAATAAAACTTCTAAAACTAGGCCCAAGATTACACATCAATAGCTTATTTTAGCTTTGTCCAAAAGTAAACCATTTCCACCTACCAATACCACTTATTTGATCTGAAACAAAGGTTTATGACAGGTTTTGGCTTTTATTAATGTATAATAAGTGAGCTTCAGTGATCCTGGCAGGATTTTGTTCCCTTCAAACAAACGAGTTAACCTAACTTGCTAGTCTCAAGGCTAAGCTAAGATAACTGAGCTAAGCAAAGCTAGTATCTACATATTTAAAGCACAACAGTTTTTGACTGTTTGTCAAACTCTTAAAAAGCATCACTATATTTCTCTTCTCTATCTTCTCTCAACAGAAAGAGGCTCTGGAAGCCACCTTGCGAGAAATAGAGATGCGTTACAGCATGGAAGTGGAGAGGTACAACGTAATCATCTTGAGGTTTCAGGAGGAGCTGAGTCAGATCCGCACAGACATCCAGCAAAATACAAGAGAATACGAGCACCTGCTGAATATCAAGGTGAAACTGGAGGCTGAGATTGCTGAGTACAGGAGACTGCTGGATGGGGGAACTGAGCTGAGGTGAGCATGAGAAAAATCATATGGGTGAAAATGACTTAATGTACTGGTGATAGTTTCGCCTGAAGTAATTAATCCAGAGCTGCTTTAGTATATTTAATTCAGTTAAAATGGCTCTTATCATCATGTTTAGTCTGCTGGGCAACTGTGACTGCATCAATCTTTGTCTTATTTTTCATATTAACAGACTGGAAGATGCTGTTAAATCGAAGAATGTGGAGACAAAAGTAATGATGGTCACTCAGACTTTGGTGGATGGCAAACTGGTGTCAGAGAGCACGGATGTCAAAAGTACCGAAAAGACTTTAACCATTTAGAAACTCCAAGATAACCTAAACTTGGGATCATAAATAAAAACAAGCAATTATTCAGAAGTGTGCTTGTGTCTCTTCATTGAGTTTAACTTAAAAAAAAACGATTGAACCATTAAAATGACAACTTGGTATTCAAAGTAATTTAGTGGTTTTTAACATATTTCTTAATTCAGGCTTTCATATTTGTGAAAATGTGTGTGTTGTCAGTTTTTTTTTCAAGATTTAAATTAGACCTGTTCTCTACCTTTTCTACATTTCAAAAGCAAAATAAAGCAAAGCAAAAGGTGACTAAACAAAAAGATTATAAAGCGTCATATTGAGTCATATGATGGCAGAAAAATGGCACCAATCTGCTCATTTTTCTCTTAGAAAGAAAGCAAACCAAACTATTTCTCAATGTGACGCATTCTTATGTGTTTGATATTGAACAAAAGTTACTTATGTACTGACAGGAAATCTATATAAACACCATATTAAAACAAATCACCAACACCAATATATATTAAAGGAGCTCTTCACTGTTATGCAGGCTTTGAAAGCTGCCTGGCCTCCTGCCACCATCCTCCCACATATCCAAGTCTACAGGAAATTCTTGGAGCCTCTGAGAAATTCACATTGTGACCTGCAGTTCTGCAACCTTGTCCCATTACAGGCAGAAAGCTACTATTCCCATGCCATGCCCAAGCAGGCCAGTAAAGCCCTGTCTCTGCTTTCTGTTTATTTATGCTCACATGTGCGACACGAGTTCCCGTAATCCATTCTAAACACACTGACTCCTTTTGGGTCTGTTTGATTGAGTCGAATTACTGCATAACTTTGGATTTGTAAGCAGTTAGTGCATAAATAAAGACATGAGAGGCAGCAGATTTGGTAATGTGTTGGACAGTTTAGGGAAAATTACACCCATGAACCTCAAAGTGGAACCATTTTGGACACAGACAATTGCAACATTCCACAGAAAGCAAAGTTTATCCTCCTGCCAGGGTCTTAATAAAGCTAGTTTCACAACTACAGCTGACAATAAGTGAAAGTTCTCTAATTTGTTCCAGTTTGTGCCTTGAAGCTGCTGTGTGAAGTGTGTGTGGCAGCACCTTCTAGTCACACCAACTGCCATATGCAAGGTTGTAAAGCTGTCTTTGTTTAGTGTTTGTTGAGGTGGAGGGTAGCTCCATGCAGACATATGCTTCATATTATGGCCGAGTTGAAAGACGTTGAGCATCCATAAAGGGGAGAGAGAGAAGGCATTTCTAAAGGTGGGATTGACAGGGGCAAGAGGGAAAACATCAGAGACAGATGTGCAGATCTCTGCTGCTTGCCTTTATTCTTTTAGTGGGCCCCAAAGCAGAACAGTTTTTTTCTTTTATAAGATTCATTTTGCTTTGTTGTGCTTCTCACATAAAACAGCAAACGGACCATTAAATCATCCCTAGAATTTTACCACAACACAAGGAAATATTGTGAACGTCAGTATCAAATGTAAAGAAACTACAAGCAGCTCTGGGGTCTGTTTTATGTAAAGGCTGCATTAATGGAATAGGGAAAGGTTTCTAACGCTGACCAAAAACAAACAAACAGGGGTGTTTTTTCAGCACAACACCTTCCTGGTGAGAAGAACTGCGGTACTGATGCAAAGTTAGAACAAACAAGCAGTATGTGGAAACTTTGATAATGTCTGCAGCATTTTCTGCTTGAATTAGTTTTTGTATTTGCAGTGTTTTTCTGCATATAGCTGTGTTTTATTACAGTGTTTTCCAAAATAAAAGCAATATTTGTGAAGTTTAAAAAACTACAATTATGATGTGCAGGTCTTTCAACTCAACAGTGTTTTATACGCATGAGCCGCAATTCTCGCAAAATCTCATCCAGTTAATGAGATTTAATGAGAATTGTGGATCACGCAATGCAACCATGAAGCATTATTTTGGGACTCTCTACTTGTTGCAAAAAATTTGTCACGGCGTTTCGAAGCCATTCTCCCTCATTACTACATACCGAATCATCTTAACCAGTCACATGACCTACAACGGCACTTAGGGGATCATGTAAATGTGAAAAACCTGTTTTATAACACTTTTACAATAAACTTCTAAATCAAAACATCTCAAAACCAACCTCATACAAGCACAAAACCTTTTCAGTTAGTTTTTCCAAAAGTAGGTTGTTCCAGCACCAGATTTCTATTTCAATTTTTAGGTTTTCCACAATTCTAGGTGTAATGGAAACTCACCTTATGATGCATGTTTGCACCTGTTTTTCACTTTTTATACTACATGACATCACAATGTAACATGTTGCATTTGCTCAGTGCCCGCCGAGTACTCCTTTTGCCATTTTGCCACAAGAAAAAAATAACAAAAAGATCACCAACCTTGCTGCATTTAAGTTATTAGCTCACTGGTTAGACCTGTGATATACCAGCTATGTATGCTTTTGTACAAAGCAACGTTCAGGTACGTCTGTGTATATACTTGCTGCAAACAATTTGCCAAAATGTTCAACGTACTGGAGGTCACCACTGGGGGCAGTATGTAGCGCTAAAACTCTGAACGAGTGAAAAAGATCAATCTGCTAGTCACATTGTACTTTCAAGACAGTTTACCGCTCTGTTTCTAACCGGTAGGAACAAGTGTTTGTCTCTGTGCAATGGAAAGGAATATTATAATAATGCTGGTATATATGAACAAGGTTTAAGAGGTGCTTCTCAAAACTGTTCACCATTGTATTTACCTCTGATCTCGTTTTCGTGCTCAGCTTCTTCAGTGTCTCTAGATCAACTGTTAAAAGGTCTCCTGCTCTAACATCATGAGGCCTCTAAATTAAAAATGTGTTTTTTTTTCTTCTTTTCTACAAAGCAAGAAAAAGCCTTTAAAAGGTGATTCAGAATACTTTCCTGGGATCTACAAACTTCAATAAAAAGAAAGATTTCTTACAAAAGAAAGGTAATTAAATTCCCACATGAGAGTTTAGGTATTAAATTTCCCTTAAATTACAGACAAAGGCTGCACGGTGGCGCAGTTGGTTAGCACTGTGGCCTCACAGCCGGTTCGAGCCTCGGTTGGGGCGGGTTGAACCGGGATCCTTTCTGTGTGGAGTTTGCATGTTCTCCCCGTGTTAGCGTGGGTTATCTCCGTGTTAGCGTGGGTTCTCTCCGTGTTAGCGTGGGTTCTCTCCGTGTTAGCGTGGG
>JBAMHV010000014.1:21978258-21989043 GCA_037177535.1 Pseudomugil gertrudae
AGGACTCTGCAGACCGGACAGAGTTTGGCAGTTTGTTCCACCACTGAGGAACAACAGAGGAGAAGAGTCTGGCTAGTCCCACCAGTATGTCCTGGGTCTTCCCAGCTGCCTTCTGGTGGGCCTTGCATGTCTCATCCATGAGGCATCCTAACCAGATGCTTGATCTATCTCATCTGGATCCTCTCAATGAGGAGCAGCACCTCTACTTTGAGCCCTAAGAGGTCAGCCTCCCTTTCTAAAATAACCTCTTTTTGGATGCTTTTATTTGCAATCTTGCTCTTTTGGTAACTTTCCACAGCTCGTGATCAGATGAGGGTAATAATGTAGATCAGCTGGTAAATCCAGAGCTTTGCTTTTGGCTCAGTTCTCTCTCCACAACAGACCAATGCAGCACACTGAAACACATTTAGTGCTCCGTTGGAAAACACTGGGCAACAAGAAACAAACAAGCAAACAAAAAAAAAATCCTTTAAAGTGGAGTGAAAAACATCCAATAAGACCCATCTCGTGAGGCTGGTTTGGTTTGAGTTTGTTAAAGTTAGAATTAATGGACATGGTTTGGTTTAGATCTTAAAAGGATTATGTACAGGATGTTTGGCATATTGACCAACTTAAAATGGATCCCTATCCAACGTATCCTATAATAATTTAAACATTTTGACACAACTTTGAGGTCATTTTATTGCCCAGCTCAATAATTTGAGCATATTTTTCTGATTATTTTAATGGCTTGTCAAATATTTTAACTAGTTATTTATTTGAAAAAAAAATGTTATGGTATTAAACATCGATTGAAGAGTCTCAAGTTCAGAGATTTATATTACCGAAAATGTTTTAAAAATGTTTGATTGAAATTAAAATAATCTTCACTACACAAAATGATAAGATATTCACAGAAAGCAACAAGCTCATAGATGGCATCATTTCTAACCATACTGATTAGAGGAGATATCAGTTACTCAACGTTTATTACATCAATGAAAGGTTTGTATAAATGAATAAAATATCTTATTATATTTTATTTTGCCTGGATAAGCTACAACCAGCTCAACCTTGATTTAGACTAGAAGATGTTTTGAAGTTTAATGAACTAATGCTACAAAAGTAAAACATCCATCCAGAACATCTAAAATCTTACTTAGTAAATAATGTGCTACCAGCTTGTAGTCAGTGTCACAATGTCATTATAACATTATTAAAAACATAATAAAAAACAAGGTCAAGAATTTGGACATAAAAATCAAGGTTTCATTTAAATGGATATAATCCAAATAGCTGATAATTTTTTGTCATTTGTAATGAATCAGAGCATTTTGAAATACATTTCCAACAGTATTTGTCACAAGATACTCCTCTTTCTCATGTCTACTGTAAAATTAAAAAGTAAAACATCTTTCCTTAAGGTAGACATTTCTCTAAGTTTTACTGACTTTAAGTCTTTCTGTGTGAAAGTATAAACTGTTTTCTGAAAAGGGAAACCTAGTGATGATAATAATTAAAGTTTGATGAGTACTTTGTACAAAGAGCTCATTGTTCACTTGTAAATTCTTTTTACCCTGAGATAATCCACTTACTGCTAGATGCTGTTTGTGAGGAGAGGAGCTCTTTTTGCAGATTGTTTGGGAGATATTTTTGACCAGAGGAATTCCATCACAGGAAAAGAGGGTTCACATGTAAAGAGCTCCAAAGGTTCCAGTGACACAAAACAACATAGGCGTGACATATTTTTACACTTTAAAGGCACACACAGGCAAACCTGCATGGGACCTGTTCCTGTTTTCCACCCTTAAACTATCAGGCATGTGTAATTTTGAGAGACGTTTGGCTTGTTTTACTCCATGGAATCAAAGGCAAAGTAATTGAGACACAGTGTGAGAACACACACCAAAAAGAGATATACTGCTAAGGCTTATCTTTTAATGGTGGGTAGTAAAACAACTAGATTTATGAGATGGGCATTGCTGGTTTAGACCTGTAATGAATCATTGATAAATATATGATAAAAGGGAACTAGTTTGCTTTTCACAATGTGAGTGAAGAAATTTGCAGAAAAAACTCATTTAAATAAAGTAAAACTTGATCAAAAACTTATATTTTTAATCCATTCCCCCTTGTGTCATTCTAATTAGAATGTAGCAATTTCCTTGTTGTGGACCAGTAAGTATATAAACTGGTTAAGAGCTGAAGGAGGTCATACAAGAGTTTGAGCCACTGCAAAACAAAGGGACCAAATAATTGCATTTTGTGACTAAAATGTAGAACAGTGCGAGTAAATTTTCCATCTACTCGCATATGCGCAACCAATAACTTTGCCGGGTTTATTTTTAACAGTTATTATTGAATTTATTTCAATAATAACCACTAACCTAACAAAGGTCTGGTGCCCTCTTCAGCCCAGTAGTTCAGTCATGTTGTGACATTTATATTTGTTCTCTTAAGATGGACTGGGATGGTAAGATATCGAATCCTCTAGGCACATCCGAGTTCCAGATACTGGTGGGACTCCATTGTTCTGAATTTTACCCCTTGGCAAACCAAACTACCAAACCATCCCTGCAAAAAAGGACCCAAATTACCGGTTGTGTATCCCGGTCCTAAAGCGGGTTGGGATTGTCACATGGAGGCTTGCTTCTGGTGGCTATTACAGGACAATAAGCCATCTTTTTGGATTAGGTGATGCGCACTTAGGACACATTCTAAACTTGCTGCACAGGATGCATGCTCAGATCATACTTAGAGAGCGCACTTTGGGGAAGTTTTGACACAGGGACACGGACAAATCGGCTGTCCGTATACAAAGAGAAGCAAAAGTGCAAAAGAGGTCATTTGCTGTCTTTGGCAGTCATAGAGTTTGGACACAATTTATATGAACTGCAAATTCTGTTGCAGAAACCCACAACAAGTGGGGAACACAACTTTTGCTGATAAAACTGGCACCACACAACTAAAACACGACAGTTATCAGTCTGAAACTCAAAATGTGCTGTGACCTGTGGGATAAAAGTGGATTTCCACTGCAGACAGCTGCTAATAAGCACTGAGGGGACAGAATTGAAAAGATCAACACAAACAGATTGTTGATTATATTTGATAGCAATAGCTTTTTTTTATTATTATTGTTTCAATTGCTGCACAAGAAATGTGAATTGTAGTTTCTGCATTTATTACTTAAGTATTTTTCAGATAAACAATGAAAATGAGAGGAAATGTGAACATTTACTTTGTAATATAACTTTCTGTTTGTGCACCTAAAGATTAAAGTGCAAAAGTGCAGTGTTTCTCATCCTGCTCCATCTGAACTGCTGAACGTGATACTGTCGATGACAGATTCCAAAATATGCATAGAGCCATGACAAGATGCTTCTGGTACGCTACTCACATGCACCACAGAACCCTGTGTGGATCAAACCATTGTTTAAAACAGCTGCCGTTACCTTCAGAGGCCGCACGAAACACAGCGCTCACATGGCTTTTGATGTAGATAAGATTTGTTCTTTCCTAAATAAAAGGTGTGAAGAATGTATTTAATGTCAAAATCTATTTTAAAAGTTTATAAGTAAGACTTAAGAACAAATTTGTTCATGAGACCAAACAACATACAATAAAACACAAAACATACATTTTTTACATTCTGCTAAATAATAAAGGATTTTAAAAATTGCACAAAGTCCAAAGTGTGTGATTAAATGTTTTTGTCCACTTTTGTTCTTAAGGAGAAAAACCTTTTTTCTTTTTTTTACTGCATGTGAGAAGCCATGCATGAGGTCAATACAGGTCAATACTTTATGACACCTTTACTTGGCACAAGCACCAGTTTTTCCAGGGTCTTAGGTTGGATGTAAGTGCTTGTAGCTGCTAAAGTACCTGGGCTGTGGCAGGTCTGGTACTGTTGCCAGGCAGGAGATCTTCCACAGCTGTGGTACCTTCACTAGCTTCAGGCTCATATTGAAGAGGTATGGCCTATGTACCACACAGCTCATATGTGCAGGACTTTAGGATGCTGGCGCTGATGTCATCTGAGCTAGCAGCGTTTCTCATCTTGTTCCTTCATAGTTGATTCCTCACCTGGTTTATTGTCAGAGATGGGCTGGATCCAGGGCTTTTGGTGCTGGAAGGTGTGGCAGCTGGTTTAAGAGAAGGTGGGTTAGGGGTAGAGATGCGGATGGGGCTGTAAGCTGGAAGTGTTAACGATGCAGGTTGCAGCAGAGAGGATTGGGCTTGTGGAGTTGCAGACGAATGGTCAAACCTGTTTAAGAACTTTTAGATCTTTTGCCCACTGCTGACCCCCTGTAAGTCTGTGAAGTCTGGTGCCTTGTGAGCTGAGTTGGTATTAAAGTCACTCCAAACTCCACTGATGTCATTGCACTGTTGCTCTTCCTCCATCCTCCTCTTATAATTGTTCTTCCCCTCCCTAATTTCCTCATCACCTCCCCCTGTGCTTCCTTTCGGTCATAGCACGGGAAATAGAACACCGAGTTTAGTGTTCAGTCAAGGGTGGAAAATGGGGGACAGGAATAAATTCTCCAGGAATCAAAAGAAGAATCTGTGAGTGATCTGTTTCCAGCCTGAGTGGAGGATGTCAAAAGCTGCATCAGCACCGGCAGAAGGTGGGGTGTATATTGTTATTGCAGTAGTGTGTAAGAATTCATGTGGGAGGTAATAAGCGTGGATGCTGAAAACTAACAACTCACTGTTTGCACAACAGAGTTGCTCTTTTATTATAATGCGGCCCAAATTACACAAATTACCATTTACCTACCAGTCCTCGCCAGTCTTAGCACTCTTATCACTTAGCAGCATGAAGCCGTCCAGCGTAGCAGCCATGTCTCCATAAACATCATAATGCTACACAACTGAAACTCCTGCTGGTGCCAGATGACCATCGTCAGCTCATCCATCTTATTAGGAAGTGCTCTCTTGTTCTCCATAATGATGCAGGGGAGAAGAGGTCTGTACCTTCTCCTCCTGGCTCGGTGTTCTATTCCGGCATGTCTCCTCTTCCTCATCTTGCAGAGAACAGTAGCTCTTGTTGTGCAGCACCACCAGTTGGTCTCTACAATTACATAAAACAGGGCCATGTTTGTTCATTGTGTTTGCAGACATGGTTATTAGTAGTGCAAAGACCACAGAAAAAAAGTTAAACAAAAATAATAGTTTTGTTGTCCATATTGCACTTCATACACAAGAAGAAAATAACACAAAAAACAGAGCAGAGGAGAAGAACAATTAAAAAGAGGTCTACAATGACCAGAAGCTGCTGGGTCCCACTGGTTCCACTGGTGTGGTGGCATTATTATTACGTGCAATCACACAGAGTTTTTACTTCCTGGTTTGGTTACTTAGGTAAACTAAGAAATCATCATGGTTGCAACATGAAAACATTTGTTTTATGAGGTCATCTTTTGGACGCCCATAATGCACTTCACTGCAGTTCTTCTCACTACCACAAGAGGACATATTTTCCTCTAATGCAAGGGTGTAAAACTCCAGTCCTCTGGGCCAGTATCCAACAGGTTTTTGTTGTCTCCATGCTCCAATGCTGACTGAAATAACTGGTTAGGTTGACAAGAACCTGTTGGATCCATCAGATTTGCATCAGGTGTGTTAGTGCAGGAAAACTAACTCCCCCCAAGGACTGGAGTGTGACACATGTGCTCTAACATACGTTGCTTACTTTATCATTTACCCAGAAACACTCAAGGGGTTTTAAACTACCATGGTAGAACCATCCATTATCTACTGCATTTTTCCCTGAATGGGGTCGCAGGAGGGCTGGAGCCAATCCCAGCTCTCAACAGGCGAGAGGCGGGGTACACCCTGGACAGGTCGCCAGTCCATCACTATTTTGTTCTTAAATAAAAGGTTTTTTGGCTACGAATGTGCACTAAAGGAAAAGGATGTTATGTTAGAGCAAACTGTGTTCCTGTGCAGCATTAAGGGTCTGTGCTTTTGATTGAGAGAGAATAGAGTGAAAATAGTTCCCATTCCTCCAATTAAACACTCAAGGCAACTTTTCTGTGTGTTGCTCTTTGTGAAAACCCCTGTGTTAAAGTTCAGAAAACCCTTAATCCTATACAGCAATAAAGAAGGGGCTCTCTCCTTCTGTCTACTTCTTCTCAGATAAGAAAAGGCCACTGTAGACTCGAGAGACATTACTACTTAAGCAGAATTATTTGGTGGTTTCCAAGTGGGAACAAGCCCAGAGAAGAAAAACAGTAGTTCATCATGCTGCCTGTTGGTTGTAACACTCATGGGTCAGCAGTGGGTTCCTGTGTTGACTGTTGTCAGGGTAACAAAGTCACCAAATAAAAGCTCACTGACTATGTAAAATATGTCTGCAAAAACTGACTTTAATGGGATTTATTTGTTCTTTCTTAGTTTATAATGTTTTGGACTGTTTTTTATTTTAGTCCTTTTGAAACAAACTATCCTTTGACTTGGTTTGTTTTGTCACAGCTGGAGGCCACAACTGAAACACGTGATTACATCCCTTTAAACTTCTGTTTTCCAGATATGATTGACCCTCCTTCCTGTGTACGTTGAATTGTGGGTGATTGATGTGCAAGAATAATTCAGCTTAAACAAAATAACAACAGATCACAGATCGTGTTTTGTGTTGCAATGCTAATTATTTCTGGTTATCCAAATGCTAACCAGAAATAATAAGAGGCATTATAAATTGTATACATTGTTTTGAACAGGACTTATTGTCAGTTGACCTTATTGAAATGTCCAACAATGTCAATGCATGTAGCTGCAAGCAAAGACGCAGCTGCTTTGACTTTAAATTTGTGTTGAAGTTCAGGTTTTAATTGATTCCCTTACTGGTTTTAATTGCTACCTCTGCTATTTATTTAAATGGAGTTTTATGGGAAATGTTTGTAAAATCGCATTTTGATTTCCCGACTCTTTAAGGATCACATCTCTGCACTGTCACAACGTAACACTGACTTTGGATTTTTTAACCTGACAGTTGCATTTCATTTTGTCCAACTGGTCTCATTACTGCATCTTCACCTGTCCAAAAACAGTTCCATGCTCAGCAAGAAGTTGTTTCTACTGTAGCAAAGGTATTTTGGTGCTGCGCCCAGCTTTTAAAGGGACATTGTGTAAGAATGACTCCCATGTACCGCTGAATTTGTGTATCGCTTCAGAACGAATAATGCATTCCAGCATCTCACTTTTTATGCAGCAGTAGCTACCGTGCATCAAAAAGCATCAACAAGACAGATGAAAGCGTGTTATCCAACACTTAAACACTGCTGTCAGTGGTAGTAAAGCCAGACTAAAAGTCAGTGGAAAAGTTTCACAAGCTGCGTTTACTGTGACAAAAACACTGTGTTTACCACAACTTTGAAAGCAACAGAAACCGTGTAAAGAGCCACTTCTGTAGCAACAAGACTGGTGTATTTTTGTTATTTTTACTATAAAATTCCTTTTGCTTTTCTGGATGATGGTGAAAATGGCTCCTTTGTTGCTGCTGCATAATATGCTCCAGTATTTTAGTAAATGAACAGATTGCCCAATTAGTCGGGGTAGTTAGCCTCTCTCACTGACCTTCTACTCCGGTGTCTTACTCACTGTACACTGACTTGCAGGGAAACACCTTTTTATTTTGTATTAGTGTTATTTGTCCCTTACTGGCAGCTGTAGTTTCTAGATGCAGACTGACTGTAATAATGATTTCCTACCAATTTACTTGTCATATGCATAAACAAATCCAAAAATCTTTGTTTACAATAATGTGTCAGATTATTAGTAGAAGTCATAATACACCCATGAAAGTACAGATATAAATGCAGATATCGGTTTTTGTTCAGAAAACAGTAGAAAATGTTGCACAATGTCCCTTTACTGGTTAAAAAAAGCTAGGCGTTTGGCTCTAAACCAGCAACGAAACTGCTTTGGTGGAAAAATCCTGTGTTTGGTATCTGCCTGTGCACATGGGCCACTCCAAACAGCCCTGTCTGTCATTACATCAGCACCTTCCCATAACCACAGCAGGAGCAGGGTTGGGATACAGCTGTCACAGTGTCCTGCACAGCAGTCATGCAGGACAACATAACGCTTGTTTTCAGCAACTCTTTCATTCCAGATCAGTTCCTTTCAGTTTTGCATGTACCTAAAGCTTTTTTTCATTTAGATTAGACCAAACCTATTCCAGGATTTAACATCAACAATAAATCATGTGTTAAATGTTCATTTTTTCCTCTATTCTTTAGCACATCCTCTCATGTGGAAATGTGCTTCCTAAGGGAGCCACTTATAGCAGTGACTAAATGACAGGAAGTGTCGCAATCTGTTTCTTTATTCTGCGAGTGTTAAAAGGGATGTGCTACTGAATTTCAATAAGTGCTACAGGGTGCACTTTCTCAGAGATGATGGACGGTTGGTAAAAGCTGGATGACAGAGCCAGTTATTCATTGGAGTAGCCACATTTAGCTACACAGGAACAAATAACTCTGGTCAGATCTATTCCACAGTTTTTGCCAACAATATTACACAATGAGATAGCAAATAAAATTCTTGAGAGGTCAAGCCTTTGAGGGAATAAAATCCTCTGTTTTATCAATTTTAAACTAATCAGCAGGATAAACTCTTCCAGTGATGCTGATCTCCCAAACAGCCCCTTCAGACAACCACTGCATGCCAATGTGACGGGTCAAGCTGTAATAATGCAGTGCCGAGTCTACAGAGCTGTTCCTCGCAGCCGGCATATTTCTCCCTGGATTACTGTGATATGACCAAAAAAGGCGTTTCACTGCTCAGTCCTTCTGGGAATCCAGCCTTTATCTCTCACCCACATAGCTGGACTGTTGCTACAGATCCTCGTGGGATTTTCTTTAAAACCAAGTGACAAATGAGGGATGTGGGGCTAAAGGATGAAAGGTGAGATCAGTGGTATTTCAGTCCATACCAATTTGAGCTTTAAAGGGACGTCCTTACAGTTACAAGCTCGTTCAAACTTAAGCAGATCTTGTAATAATTAACAAGTTGTGCTTGGAAGATTGATGGGAACAAAGACCACTGTAAAGAGATATTCTGTCAAACATTATTAGCTTTAATCTTGTTGACATGACAGGTATAGTAGAAACAGCAGAAACACGCTGAGAGTTATGGGTTTTGCTGACGTCTGACAACCAGGTGCAGATCTTTTCTGCTGGTTAATACCTGCAGCAATCACCCTCTGTAAACAAGCCCTCAGTTAATCTGAACAACTTCAAAGAGGGAGAGACTGAGAGGGAGCGCAAAGGAAATTCATTCAAATTACAGCAGAAAGCCTGATCACAGCCCAGGAGCGTCTACATTTTGGTTTTCTTGGATTCAGAGTTATGTAAGCATGAACATAGCATAAAGCTCTGAACTTCCTTTTGTCTCGATGTGTGTGTGGGTGTGTGTGTGTGTGTGTGTGAGAGAGAGAGAGAGAGAGAGAGAAAAGAGGGGGACTCCTGCAGTGATCTCATTTTACAAGTAGCTGCCTTTTTTTTAATTAAGTGATCACACCAAAATAAACCATAAATGCTTTTGGCCAGACTTTGTCTAATCTGGTGGGCTTCTGGGAAGTTGGCTCACCTCTGCATACCCCATAGTGCTTCATCCTCCTCTTTATTTAAATTAGGCAAAGTTTGGAAGCCCTCCTTATAAGAGCAGAAAGCATGCCTCAATAATCCAGCTCACTTTCAAAAATGTTTTAGTGCAACAGATATGATAACCCTGTTGTTTTAAATTCCTGGATTAGCTTACAATGACAGACTATCTGGTCTATATCAGGCGACTGAAATTTGTTGGTTGGAGCTGCCTGAAATTTAGCAAAGACTTTAGCTGATCTGCTGAAAGAATACTTAAACATAATTTTTCTATATGTTATTGTTGCTTGCCACTCTGCAGAAATGCACAATGGCTGTATTACTGAAGAATTATTTAATTACAGCTGCATTAAAGCAGGTATACCGAACCTTTGTACTGTGGTGTCCCTGTTGCTATATTTCCTTTGATTGTAACAGTTTCTAAAGATTGCCACTAAAACAGACAATAATTTTAACAAAAATCTCATTTTACTTAGTAATTTTCAACATAACCCTTTCAAGTTTCCTCCAACATGGAGTCCAGCTATAATCCTGCTGACCAGTATGGAGTTGGGCTGATGGCTGAAAACACACCAGGGTTGAATAAAAATGTTATCTACATTGTTACAATGTTACTGCCTAATCATTAAACATTATGTGACTGCTTCCCTTGAAGTCATGTTGCAATTCCAAACTTAATCGATGACCAATTATTCCATAAATGACTGAAATGTGGTGAAAGTACACTGACAGTAACTTTTTTACTGTCCTGATTAAACACTTTTATTCAGAGTTTAAGAACCCAATCAGAATAGTGGATCCATTTGAAGCCGTAATACGACTTGGAAATTACATGATGGCAGATTCAGACTTTTCAGCTGATGTTTACGGGGATGTTCCCACAGCATGCACATCATTCTCAACGCTGCAGTGAGAGAAATAATCTGATTGCTCTTTATTCATCTCATCTGAGTTTCAGGTGGTAGAGGTTTTTGTTCTGATGCAAGTTCTCAGCTCTTTTTACACTTTGAGATTCTGTATATGTAGATGTTGTTTTTCAATCTTTCTTTTTAAATAATATTTGTATCATAATTTTGTAATCTGGCAGTGTAAGTGAAGGCAAGGCAAGTTTATTTATACAGCATCTTTCATGTACAGGACAGCTCAAAGTGCTTTACATTGAAACAGAAAGAAATTACAATAAAGAAATTACAAAAAT
>JBAMHV010000014.1:22008958-22021798 GCA_037177535.1 Pseudomugil gertrudae
TCTTCTTGGCAAAGCAAAATTGCTCAGCACAATATAGCAGCCAGACCATCATTCTGCCTGCTGAGATGCTGGACAGATACGTGTAAAAAAAAAAAAAAACTCTGCCAAAGTGTCTCTTTTGGGTCACTTTGCCGGTCCCAAGCCCGAATAAAAGAGGAGGGTTAGACATGCAGCAGATCCACACAACATAACATCCTTTGGTTAAATGTGATCGCATTTAACAACGGAGGACAAAATTCATTTATGCAATGTTGGTCTGAAGGTATTCAAAGTCTACTTTTCAGAGTGATAGCCTATTTCAGTGGTTTAAAAAAAACAAAACAATAACCAACAGAAATGTTTATTCATAGTTCTAAACCTATTTAGCGGGTTTTTGACCCACCTTTTGTTTCTCACATATTATTTCTCCCTCTTACAACATAAATGACATTACACGCAAATGACCGATTATGCAAATCAGGTGATGATGTCTTTTAGCAACTTTTAGCTCAGCAAATAGCTCCTTTTTATAGCTCCCTTACAGAGTTTACAACAGTGGCACAAAATGGCTTGTTAGCTAACCACAGTTTAAACTACCACTAGTTTGTTAACCCTGAAAGTGAGTTATCCCTGAAAGCTTTCATGTCCTTTATTTAAATCAGTGATGCCCCGTGTTCTCCTCCATCTACGACCTCTTCATCTTACTCACCCAGTTCACATGCTGTAACTTTAACCTGTTGGAAAGAAAAACTTTGATGAAAAGCACAGTTTTCCACCAGTGGTCACTTTTACTTTCCTCTTCTGTCTTTGTAAAGTCTCTCTGTCTCACTCTGTGTAACTGAGTCTGAGGAAGAAGCAGGTAATTCATGCAGAAGCTGTGATGCTTTTCTGTCAGCTGACCAATTGTGTGTCTTCAAGTGAAACATGAAACCGTTGGCTGGTTTTCTGCAAGCACCACAACACGTTACTGTGACCTCTGAGCAGGGTCATTTCTCCAGGGATGTACAGCGAGGTTAATGTCTTAGTGAGCATGGTTTGGCAAAATTTAAATGCAAAATAAAAAAGTCTGTGTTTTTATATACGTGTTGTGTGTACTGTATGTGTGTGAAGAAGTTCAGAAAAAGTGTGTGACATAAAGGAGCAGTCTGGTTTGTTCATGATATCGTTTTCTCCTTCACTGTGACGTGTCTCTTGTAACTCAGCAGTGTTTCTAATCTGAAGCTCTTTCCATATAGTCCCATGTTGTACTTTTTCTTGGGAATAAATGTGTAATGGTTTCTCCCACTTTCTTCCTGATTAAAAAATGTCTTCATCAGATATTTATATAGAAAAATAACACAATTTAAAACCATTCAAACATGTTGCATCAACTAAAACATCCAAACTGGGGGAATCACAAGAGGAACCAGTTCTTTAACGCCATGAAAACAGTTTTCAGTTTAACCACAAGAGGGCGCAGCAGACTAACGTAGTTTCAACGAAGACAATCAAATAAATGTATTATTTTATTTAACCCTTTCATCTCTGAATCATTTGAGGAAAGGAGTAAAGCACATACTAGTTTTATTTTTCATGATACCAGGATAGTCAGAGCACTGGGAAAGCCAGCAAACCTTGCCTCCAGTTACCTCTGTTTTTAAAAAGTTCCTGCATGATCCCCCAAAGTCTAATCAGTGACTCGTGGAGACTTAAAGTCCGTAAGATGCCACATAATTTGTATCAGACCTCTATCTACAAAGACAGAAACGTCATTGTTTCTGTTTTCCAAGAGAGGGGTTGATCATCAGTCATGTGTATTGATTCAGACTGCTGTGTCACACAGAATAATGATTTACATCTCTGAGGAATTGGGATTGTAAAGAGCCCAGGAACTTTTCACTATGTTGTTCCAGATGTTCTTTGAAGTTAGGATTTGGTGTTTGGAAGACTATGATAAATCCCTTCAGTGTTTCATCCAACTTTTTAAATATGATGTGCTCTGTCTCATGGTTAAAATATGTTGTTTAAAGCTCTGAAAAACTTAAAGTGAACGCTCCGTTATTCTTTTCTGAAACAGGTTTGAAGTTCAAATAGAGAATAAAGAGTGAATTAGGGAGGTTAAGACTTATAAATCTGAGAAACTACATAAGCTCTGAGGGTGAAAAGGGTTTATAAGTTGTTTTTTAACTTCCTTTCACTCAGTGTGGGATGTATATTGCTGAGTACCATCTGTTTCTCCCTGGGTAACCAGTTTATGGGAGGCCTCATGGTGTAGCTGGTAATTTGCTTAAAACCTTTCTGTTGACAAACTTTTACTGTACAGCATGTGTTTAAAACATGCAATCATCCCCAATACTCTGCATTAACCTCTGGCTGCTTGGATGTCATGGCTTAGTCTGCACCTCAGGAGAGCTTCATCTGATGCCTCCAGTCAACCTGAAAAACTTTGATTTTGGTCATAATTAATATTTTCATAGCATACTTGTTTCTCTGTGAGGAAAAAGGGGTTTAAAATACGTGCTCTGTTTTCTCTGGACTCACCATTGACGCATGTCTTTTGATGTGTCCCACTCACTAAGTCTCCCATCATCAGTCAATCATCATCACTTAAGCTTGGTGCACATAGTTGGATATGTTTTAGATCTGCAGAGAGGTTTTAGCTGTCAGAGACCCACACAAGAACAAAAAAAATCAGGAAATAGAACAGTTGTGATTGTATGAGGTGAGCTCTGATAATCTCAGCACAGCAACCCACAAACAAAGTGAGTGTCCCACAGGGAGTCAGAAAATCACATGATCGAACAAAATCAAAGAAGAAACACAAAAAGAACCAGGAAGCACAATAGAAGAGATTTAAGATGAAGGAATAATCTTAGTTTATGACAGAAAAATCCTAAACCAAAAGAAAAAAAAGAATTTGAAGAAAGTCTGGAGACAGAGGAAACTCAGATTTTATATACTGACTGTCAGTCGTGCTAGTTCTTGTTATCATCTGCGTCCCTCTTCCTCAGTCAGTGTGTTTATTATTGGCTATATTCTATTCTACGTCATCATTTCAAAGCCATGACTCAGAAGTCGCCAGCTTTTCCCACACACCTGAAGATTTTTAGCTGGAAAGGTTACATTTTTAGCTGAGTTTTTTTAGCGGGTATTTGAGACTAATTGACTCTTAACAAACCTCAGAGCATGGGATCCTTTTATTGGATAATCTTACAAGACTTCAGATCATCGGAGGTTTGCCATCCTTGGTTGGGAAGGGGTGAAATCTGGGACAAAAACAGCCTAATAATCCTTATGTGTGTACCCAGCTTTAAGCTGTTTAATAGTTTCTCTGGTCACATGACAGCTTCACTGTGCTGAGTTAAACTTGCCTCATTACTATCATCAGTAATGGACAAGGACAAATTATTTTATATAACCTGCTCCTAATTAATTAGGTTTTTCTGAAAAATAGGCTGATGACAAATACTCTGATCTCTGGTATTTAAGTTGTTTTGCTGATGTTCAACCTTCTAACAGCTGCTATTATGTGAGTATTTGAGCCTTTACTGGAGGCCTCTTTTACGTGACTTCCTGTGCTCATTAAGCTCACTGAATAAAAAGAATGAAAAACTGGTCGTGAGTTTTCTGTTTGCACAACCATCTAAATGATTAGGATGTGACTTTTTTTCAGTAAAGCTTTACTTTTATGTCAGTTTCCTGCCATTTATTTTATGATGACTAAGCGTGTCACCTCTCGTACTGCCTGTTTCCGGCTTTTGTTTTCACTGTGCGCATCCTATTAAATTTGACGTCAATCTTTGAGACGAGCCCACCAGTTACAGCAAATCATACCTCTCTGGTCTGCAATATTTCTCTGTTGACTTGTATAACCTTCTTTTATATTTTTCAGCTGGCTTTTTTCCTCCAGTGATAATCAACATAGATCTTTGCCCAGTCCTCATCAACAGCACGTTATCATCAGATGTTTAGTGGACATTGTTCCACAAAAGAAATCACGTGTCAAATGTTTTCATGTCAAGTTTGATCTCCTATCTTTGCCCTTCATTGTAAGACACCACAAAGTTCCTGATGAAACGTTGCCAGATGTCAGATTTCTGTCATGGTTTGGACACTTGGTGTGTTTTTGGGTTCCTGTTTTGATTTTCATTGATTTCACCTGTGTTTAATTTTGATTGTGTGCACCTGGGTCTTGTTTAGTTCAGTTTGTATTTTAGGCCTTTGGTTTTCACTCTTGGTTGCAGGTTCATTGCTTTGCATGCACTGTTTGGTGACTAGTCTTAGTCTTAGTTTTGTTAGTCTAGTTTTATGTTCAATAAACCTTTTAATCTGCAATCCTGCTGCCTCCTGCCTGCAATTGGGTCCTCACCCCACCTTCGTGCCTCTGAACCGTGACAGAATGAACCCGCCACCAAGAGTGAAAACCAAAGGCCTAAAATACCAACTGAACTAAACAAGACCCAGGTGAACCCAATCAAAATTAAACACAGGTGAAATCAATGAAAATCAAAACAGGAACCCAAAAACACACCAAGTGTCCAAACCATGACAATTTCTGCAAACTTGTTGGTTTTTTTTGTTTGATTTTGATCTTTTTACCTGACCTTTTCACATCACCTCTCCTGTCTTTGTTGTCAATCGGCCGGTGTTTCATCATTGCTATAAATAATTTCTGCTATCACTGACAAATGCTTTGACCAAACACTCGTCACTGCCTGAATTTGGATGTCACTGTACTGGGGAACAGACTCCTGATTAAGGCCATCAGGTCTTACACTTATAAGCTCCAGCCTGGGTCAGTTCTGCAGCCTGCTGGTCAGCAGCATGCTGATGTCAGTCAAGCACAGGAAGCTCTGGACACAGCGGGTGAATTTGTGTTTGGAATACTCTGTAGGCCCGGTTATGGAAGGGTCCTCTACTGTAACAAACCAGATTGGATGGATCTTCATTTGAATCAGATGTATTGCTGCGGGGACATATCCAACACCTGCAGGACACCAGAGTTAATAATCTCTGCTGCACGCTCACGCTGAACACTAACTATTGTAATCAGCATGTAGGAAGATGCTCGACTTCTTGTTGGGGGGTGCTCTGTTCTTTTTCCGTCTTGCTCACAGCATCATTGTAGGTGGACTCCCCTGTGTATGAGCTGTCTTCTCAAATGCTTAATGTGAACACGTCTCCACCATCGTAGAAGCTTCCTGAGGTGAGAGACTACTGTGTAACTGCAGCAGCAAACATTGTCCACTAGATAGTTCAAAGCATCACTCAGGTCCTACCCACAGCAATTACACACACTCATTCCTACCAAACATGTTGGTGTGCATGTTTGACTTTACAAAGTATTTTATAACCATAGGCATAAAAGGTTTTTGGTGTGTGTGTCCATCCTAATGTTTTCTACAAAGAGGATTACACAGTTTTTTTTACAGTTTTACTCTCACTGAAGGGTTTTTTTTCTACCATTTGTTTGTGTTTGCTGATCAGTGGAAGATACTTTCTGTCATATCAGCTCATACTGCTTGTGGCGCTAATGATAATATATGATAATATAAAGCACTTTGAGTTGTCCTGTACATGAAATGTGCTATACAAATAAACTTGCCTTGCCTAGATGGGTAATTTCAATAATTTCATTGCAAATTTAATTTCCTGCACTCCACTCAGTACAAGCTGAAAGTTAGAATAAATGTGTGAGTGGTGTTTACACATAAATAAGAACATGAGAACAGGTCGCTAATGAAAATTCTGGTAACTGATCATGGCAAGCAAAGCTCTGTTTACATCAGAAGATGTGGAGCATCTGAATTATCTCGTGTTTAGTCCAACAAACAAAACTGGAAATGCAACACAGAAACCATCTACAAGAAAAGAATAAACAGGTTCATGAGGTTGTTACATGTAAGTCTGTTGGGGAAAGCGTAGTCTGCTTTGCATCAGTCAGAGACTTAAAGAAGCTGAACAAAGTGACCAGTTCTATACTGGGAATAACTCTGGAGATGCTGGGGTTGATGTTTCAGAAAACACACTTTGCACAGCTTAATGAGCAATTCTTCTCATTCTCTGACAACACTGAGGAAACTGAGTTACAGGGAGATTCCTCCTCCACTGCAAGACAGAGAAGTATAGGTGGTCTTTCCTGCTAGCAGCTATCACCCTCTGGAGCAAGACCTTAAAATAATCAGTTTTGACTATGATATTGTATTATTGATTTACATTTTGGCTCTCAGTCAAACGTTTGGACTCATTTTCCTATCAGGTTTAATGGAAACATTTGAAAGGGTACTGAATATGTATAAACCACTACAATGTTATTATTTTTACGCTGTTTTCTGCTTTGTAATAAATATATTCTAAAAGGAAGCTGTGTGTCACACAGGAATGCATCGCCCCGCCGTGGCTGAGCTGCGTCACCTCTGCTGGATCCTCCATCTGTGTTGTTTCATTGTTTTGTTTGTCTGATTGTTTTGCTTTCATGTTTCTTTTTTGTTGTCTATTTTGCTGTAAAGCTCTTTAATTGGACATGGACTTAAATGTGCTATAAAACTGACTTGTGTTGGCCACAGAGATGTTCATCACTTTGGCTGGAAATTTGAAAATAAACACTGATTAAGTTTTTAGTTCACACAAAGTTACTGGTAAAGAGTGATTTTATAGCTTGTTAGTTAGGTATTAGTATATATTTATGGTTAGTGTAATTCTTTTTCAATTGTGTGTTATTTTTCTTACCACTAGGTGGCAGAAAAACTCTAAAACAAACAGGTAAATAAAATACCTTTCTGGTGTCATTCTGGTGTCATCAGATGTCACAAACATCTGTGTAAGCCATTATGACTTTACTCAGCTTTTTAGTTCTGCAATTTAAGGCCTAAAACCTTTTTTCTTGCTGTGGAAATTTAACACTTATGCACACACATGAGTCATGCAATGATCCAAAACTGGCACACAAATAAACACTCAGAAACAGCAAAGTGTGAGGATGAACACGGTTGCCTGGCATAAAGAGATTTTAATGTGTTTTACAGCTCACAGAGAGCGCCACTGAATGCCACCAACTTGGAGAGTCTCAGCCAACAAACACTGATGTAGAAGAACCTCTGAGTCGCATCATCGCTGACATCATCCCAACTGTGTATATTTCTGTGCTCCTTTTGTTTTCTTAGATTACAACACCATCTCTTCCTCTTTCCATATTAGGACTTTGTTGCTCTTCTCTACTCTTTGGGATTTTATCCTTTCACTCCCTGCTTTCCTTCCTATCCCTATCCAAAAACCAGTTATTAATGAGAATCACTGATCCAGACTAAAAGCCATTTCTTCCAAGACTCCAAATAAGTGCCAAGAATTCTGCATTACTACGGGGATTAGAGATGATGTGTTGTAATTGTGCTCACTTTCTTTTGCTTGCATATTTTCTTATTAGATCCAATTTGGATCTGCTGTATAGCTTTGAAGTTAGCTTTAGATAATGGGTCAGTCTGCAAACTGCAACGTCTATGTCCACATTTCCAAGATGTAAACCAAGCGAAGTCGGCAGGATCCGAGTTGATTAGAAGGAGTTAATTTCATGGCATGTAAAACCAGGAGGGAGGCTTGTTGTAAACACTGTCTGCAGCCTGAGATCATGTCTGAAACCTCGCCTGAGAGACATGCATACAGGGAGGGGGTACCGAGAGAAAGCAAAAGGAAGGGCTGGGGGTCAACGAGAAAGAGGATTGGACAAGACGTGGAGTTGAGATGATGGAATGGATGGATGACATTTGGTAGGTGTGTACCAGAGGTTGTAGCCTGAAGAGAGAAAAGACTAAAGAAAAGAGAGAACAGTTAAAACAAAAAGGGAGAAAAAGGGAAAGAAGAAAGTCAATATGGAGTCATGAAGAGGGCGGGGGGAGACTTTTTGGAGGGGCATCAAGAATTTGCCTTTTAAGGGGTACAGTCTCACCCTTCCAAGCCTTGTGAGCTCTTGCATGGCAGCCAAAACACTCAGGGGAGAAGAAATAAACAAAAGCAAACAGCCTATAAGGTACACTTGCAAAGCAAGGATGCATCTGTCATTCCCGCATGCAATGTTTCAAATCTTTTGCTATACAGGTGTTGAGTCTGTAGTGAAAAAGCACTTTGTTTCACAAAATGCAACATAGAGGCCACTGCATTGTAAACAAGAGAATGCACAGTCCATGCTGAATCACTGGCTTGCGCAGCATCCTAACAGCTGCCATCGCTGTTGTGGCTTTCTTGGTTGTTTTCCACACAATACCAACAATGTGTTGCCCGGGCTAAGGAGTAACTGCCTGTATCTGGGGGCAGGAAACAGAGGGGAGCTGAGGAGGAGAGATGGGTGGGGGTGAGAACAGAGAGGTAATTGTATATGTAAGTGTGAGGCAACCGTGGCAGTCGGGGTAGAAGAGAGAAGGGAGAGGCATGTTCTTGGGATGGGAGGACTGAAGGAAAGCAACAGAAAAAGAGAAGAAAGAAAGACAGGATAGAAAGATGATAGAGCATTGTGTCTTAGTCTAGAGTAGAAGGATGTAGTGAGAAAGTAAAGAAGTTGTGCTGGAGAAAGTTTCTGTTTGTAGCTGGGTGTGGGAAACAAAGCAGTGGGGTGGAGGCACAGAAATGGGGAGTCCACATGTGACCGGAGCAGCGCTGAGTCGCAGAGAGAGGTGCTTTTAAACTGAGGGTTTTAAAAGAAGCAGAGAAACACAGTCCTTCCCTGTGTCCCTGCAGCAGGGCTGAACGATAGCCAGGAAAAGGGGAAAAGCCTCCGTCTCCTCCTCTCCAGCTGACTAAAACAGCAGCCCAGGAACCCAGGCTTACAGGAGAAGGAGGTAAAAAAAGAAAAAGACACGGAGGGAACGAGGAGGAGGAGAAGAAAGGACAGACGGAGAGAAGAGAAAGTCCAGGAGCACATCCACCTTTATGGGTTGTGTCCTGAGCTTGGACTGGTGTGGGGAGGGAGAGGTGCAACCAGTGCCGGTGGTCAGGAGCTCATCCCTGAAGAGAAGAAGTCTGGAGAGGAGGGAGAGTGGCAGGATGAGGCTGACGAAGGTCAGTATGCATGTGGTCTCCATGTGTGCATGTGATGAATGGTAGATAAATGTTACCAGGCATGTTTACAGTTTATAGATGTGCAGCATCACAAAGTGCCACAGTTGTTGATCCAGACTAAAATATCATGCTCCCCCATGAGTACAGCCTCATATCTACACTGTCCATTTTTCCTTTAGCACTACCTTCATCCTCTTGTTCTTATGCCACTGTTGTTTTGTAAATTGGGCAGTGTATAATTCCTGGGTTTTACTCATCCATTTGCTATCAATAGATATTGGTCAATCATGTTATTTGCAAGGGGAATTGAGTTTTTACATCTTAGTATGGTTTCATTAAGAATTTACTATGTATTTATCTTTTTTCTGGTTATTTATTTATTTATTTTAATGGGAAAAAAGCTACTAAAAACCTTGAGAGATTTTTTCATTCTTTCATTATACAGAGGCCATAACTGTGGCGTCTTAATTTTAAATTGTAGGTTTAGTATATTTTTCTCCAGAAGCCAGTTGCCATCTAAAAGTGGAATAGATGCAACGTAATATTTTTATACCATGTTTTTCTCATGACAACATGCATGCAACAAGTGAAAGCCTATACTTTTACATCCCTTTAGACATTTAACCCCTCATGACTTCAGGGTTTAGTGCCTTACACAACACAGTGTGGTCCATTGTTTACAGCGTGATAGAACATCTTTTATGTGACTGCATGATGGCATGCAGGTTTGAGGGCAGGAAAACTACATGTTTGCAGTGGATTTTTAGTATGTGAAAAGTTTTCTTTGGCTTCCATTTAAATGATGATGTGGTTAATCATGGCATCTCCAAGCAGAGGCCACATCTGTGCAGTTGCAAAAGAAGCTGTTGTGATGGCCTGAGTGCTGCTGGGGAGTTACCATCATGTAAACAGAGGCAGGCAGGCTGGTTGGACGGAGGAGTCATCAGCAGAACATTGACAACCTTCCCTCTGACCAGCAGTTTACATCATGTTAGTGTGCTTGCTTTTCTTTTTAAACAAACACTTTGTGTGCACTCTTTGTAAGTGTGTGTAGAAATCCATTTGATCATGTTTTTTATTTAAATGTGTGTGTGTGTGTGTGTGTGTGTGTGTGTGTGTGCGCTTGGTGCCTGTGGCTCTGCAGCATCACATGCTGAGCAGCGTGGGAATGTGGATATTTCTGGGCGACGTCATGCTGGAGCGACTGACCCCGTCTACAAGGGTGTGGGAACAAGTTAGATCCCAATTATCCTGAAGGAGTAGATGTTGTCTTATCTATATATGGTCCTTTTTAATGAACGTCATTTTAATGTCTCGAGGACATGTGGGAGTGTTTAAGGGGTACTGCAGCTCAGAACTCAGAACCTGAAAGAATATGATTAAGAGTTTTCTACCTGTTTGTTCTGGTATTAGCCACGTCTATGCATTCATGGTAAAAGCTTTCAATAAAAGAGAGAGAAGGGTCAGTTGTGTGTAATAAGAGCTGATTTTGTGATGGCATGGGAAAGCGAGGATTCACATCGTACGTAAATAGATTCCTCACATCGGGTGCATATTTGTGTTTGCAGGGCTGTGGCTGAAATATCTGCCTCAGAAAAAAATGATTAATGATTCTGAGTTTGTGTATTTTACAACTAATTACTGGATTCCTCACAGCCTTCCTTCTGGTCCATCATTAAACAACATTATACAGATGGATTGTGGATATAATCAGCTCCTTGCAGTGAGACTCAACAGTTCGTAAGGTTTTCATGGAAAAGTAGTAAAGCCCCGGGTCTGGTTCTGGTGAATGTTGCAGTAATCAGGTGGGACACTTCTAAGTAGACAAGCCATGGAGCGAGACTATTCAACGACCACCTTGGTTTATATCCTTTCCATAAAATAACTTTTATGTTTAGAATTCTGATTGGTCTTATGAAACAGATTGTTTTGGCACTGAGAACGAAATCCTTTACAATCTTGGCAGGAATGGTCCTAAACCTGCATTTAATTTAACCACATGCATAAAGTCTGATTGCCATTAATGGACACACATGCAACTTGCACTGCCTCTCTTTTGATTTCATTTATACAGAAAATATTTTTTTACTCATACTTGTCATACTTCAGCACCCCGGCCTACATAAATCTTATCATGTATCCAGTCATGACACTGACTTGAGATTTTCAACAAGAACTGTTTTTGTGTGTGTGACCCTACTTTGTTCCCAGGTTGAACTCTACCAGCTTTACAGCAGCTATGACAGCCACAGTTTGTTCTCCCATCCAGATGTTTTTCCTTCTCCCACAGACAATAAGCAAATGGTATTGCTCTAGTTTGGCTCCTTTTTTGTGTGTTTTGACCATTGAAATATATAGAGACCTGGCATTGGGACAGCGGTTTTGTATGTATTTGTCTAGCTTCCCTGTAATTTCTCTGTTAGAGAGAGTTTAGCTTGGCAAAGAGCAACATAGAGGCCTTGAGCCACAGGCATTCACTACAAACACCCACCCAACAGAGGAAGGAACAGTGACCGATAAAGAGTAAATATAGACACCTCCCATCTCCTATATCCCTCAAAGAAATAAGGAAAATAGAGTAGAAATAGACGCAGGCCTCACAATCCTACATTTTGGGCAAACAAGGTAAATTCCTCTATAAGCCTTGGCCCGGGGGTGGCTATCGTAGACTGGATTCCTGCGGCTTGAAAACAAAGATCTGTCCCAAACTCTGATTTAAGGAATACTTGTTATGTGTAGTGGTCACACAGATGAAAGCTGATGGAGGGGAAAAAAGGCAAGACACAAACCATTTCCTCTCTCAGTAAGTCTTCAACAAATCCCAACACCGCCTTGAAAAGAAACACCTCCTTGCAAACTATGCACGCAATATTTTCTTGACTTACACACAAAAATGTTAAGCTTGGTTTCTGGCAAACGAAGAGGATTTGTATTGAACACATCGGCCCAGTAAATGTGAACACGTGGTCATTTGTGTCCTCCGTATCCCACCCACTCTTCCCACTGTTTTCACGCTTTTTCGCCCTTTCAGCAGCTGCACCTTATCAGACTTTGGCTTAGTGCTGTCTTACACAATCCGTCATCAAGCTGCACAGCCCCCTTTTCCAGCCCCCTCCCCTCCTCATTTCCTCTTAGCCCGGGTTCCCGCTCTGTCCACCTCTTTCTCATTTACTTCCAAGCATGGATCAAGTCTTTTCACTTCCTGTGACTTTTGTCTTCTGGACAGGCTGGACAAAACACACCTGGCATTCCCTGTAATATCACCAGCAACATGAACACCTTGCATTAAGGGGCCACTGGTGGCTGTTTACTGGGGAAATTGATTTTTTTAATGGTCATTCCATATGCCTGGGAACCCCTGAGTTATTACTCTGTTTCATTTGGAGAAACTACATCCCTTTTTCCTCATCCCCACCTTTCCTCTAGTATGACCATCCCCCACCTTACCCACCACCTTAACCCCTCATTCCAATCCCAAGCACCGGCTTCCTGCCTCTCATGGTCCCTCAGTGCATTGTTCACCCCTCTGCTTTCCACCAGGTTTCTTCATCCTTCTCTCTTTCTCAAGTGCTGTGGTTATTCATGCTTGAATCTAAAACAGAGCAAAAGAGAAAGAGAGATAAAATCCACACAAACGATTAACACCCCCCCCCCCCCACACACACACACACACACACACACACACCCTGAATTTAACAGCCCTCCTTTTTTCTGTCATGTGCAGGAAATTCCTGGAATATGAGTAAAAGGAATGGGGGGGGTGGGGGGGGACGACATATTAGGACATATTCAACAAACATACAACAATAATGTAGCCAATACACTGTGGATTTA
>JBAMHV010000014.1:22023908-22036478 GCA_037177535.1 Pseudomugil gertrudae
CAAGGATACACTTACAGGATACAAGGATACACTTACAGGATACAAGGATACACTTACAGGATACAAGGATACACTTAGAGGATACAAGGATACACTTACAGGATACAAGGATACACTTAGAGGATACAAGGATACACTTACAGGATACAAGGATACACTTACAGGATACAAGGATACACTTACAGGATACAAGGATACACTTAGAGGATACAAGGATACACTTACAGGATACAAGGATACACTTAGAGGATACAAGGATACACTTAGAGGATACAAGGATACACTTAGAGGATACAAGGATACACTTACAGGATACAAGGATACACATAGAGGATACAAGGATACACTTAGAGGATACAAGGATACACTTACAGGATACAAGGATACACTTAGAGGATACAAGGATACACTTAGAGGATACAAGGATACAGCGCGCTGAGTCAGTTGGTATTTTAAGGGTTTTATGTGTATTTCTGAGTTTCCGCACGTGTTTTGCGCATGTTTCAGAGTTTTAAAATCAGCTTGCGTGTGTACAGAGTGGTTTTGTGGTAATAAATCTCATATAAATCATATTTAATGCCATGGATTTTGTTAAGGGCGGCTCATTGTAGAAGACATAGTGAATTAACCTGTTGGTTTGTGTCGCGCGCGCACTTTTTATGGGAAAACTTTGAGGCTTCGTGAAGCTCGGTGGGAAGTTTCTGGATGTGTCGCAGTTCATTAAACTGACATTAATGATCTGAATGGGGGGTCATATGATGCGCGCGGCAGCCCCGCCAGTTAGTTATTGCGTGTGCGCGTGCAGTTTTTAAATGGATTAAATTACCAGCAAAGTGAAATGTGTGCACGCGCGTGTGTGTATGTTTAGACGCAGGTAGCTGCTTTAAACCACTTGTATTGAAAACAAAAATAAAGAAAAGCAGCTGAGTTTGATGTGTTTGCAAAGCATGAGTCAGCAAAGTTGGGGATAACTTTTAAATGTGTTTTCCGCGAGCGCTGCCTGTGTATTCCCAGATGTGTCAACATAATCTGGCCAAGGACAACAGCTGGAAAGACCACTTGGATCAGCTGTCTGACTTTCCTTTTCCTCCTTTCTCTTCACTCAGACTTGTAAAATTGCCATTTCATAACTCAGTGGAGGACCAAAGTCTGTAGTTAGTATTTAATGTGATATATAACATGTTGGGATTAAGTTAATGTGTCCTGTTAAAGAAAACCGAGGATGACAATATAGATTTACATGAGTTGTCCCAGCAGGATGTTGAGATGAACAGTCATGTGAAAAAGAACATGTGTCAGTCCTTTATTTCTAATGTTTCATATATTTAAACATTACCTGGCTTGAAATGAGGTAACTATGACCTGAGTCTGGAGCATCCAGGTGTGTGTTACAAGAATACCAAGGAGGAAAGACACCAGCACTGATCTTACATTAGCAGTTCTTACTCTATATCAATCTTACAAGGGTTATGATGTCATTTTAAAATTATTTGGAGTCTGTCTTTCCAGAGTAAGAGAGATTATTTACTTATAAAAAATATTCCAAATTGGTTCCAATTTTCCCAGAAGCAGATGTCATTGCAAGTTTATCCCAAAGTTAGACCCTGCAGCGCACAGAGAAACTGCATGTTAGCCTCTACTGGCCTTACGTAGCATGTTGAATGTTAAGCTTGTGACAGCATGGTTATAAAAAATGAAAGGGTTATAACTATCTAAATATAACATGGCAGCACCGTTTAGGTTTGCAAAGCTGCATCTAAACAAACCACAAAACTTCTGGAACAATGTTTTTTACGCAGTTGAGACCAAAGTAAAGATGTTTGGCCTTTATGCACGGCACACATTTGATGAAGAGCAAATATAGTATTTCAGTGCAATCACTTTGTACCAACATCGTGGAGGGCTGATGGTTTGCAGCCACAACTCAGACACATTTGCAGTCGTTGATTGGATCCTGAACTCTTTATGTACTGAAGTATTTCAGTCAAATCTGAGGCTGTCAAGCTAAAGTTTGGCCAAACTGGAGTCAACAATCAGAACAAAGATCACAAACTTTGGAGCAAGTTTGCACAGAATAATTTAAAAAGGGGGGAAAAATCAAGGCACAGCAATGAAATAATCAAAGTCCAGATCCAAGTCTGATTTTTGAGTTTGGTGTATGCAGCATCCATCCATCCATTTTCTACCGCTTGATCCCAGAGCGGGGTCGCGGGGGGGCTGGAGCCTATCCCAGCTGTCAACGGGTGAGAGGCGGGGTACACCCTGGACAGGTCGCCAGTCCATCCAGGGGTGTATGCAGCAATGTCTGCAAAAGAGCAGTCGTCTAAAATTCAATCACAGCGAAGCTAGAGAGGGATAAATAAATGTTTTAACATACTAATAACATACCTGCTGTATACGCTTCTAAATGTGAAACACTTTGGTGCTACACATTGTTTCTTGCTTCAGTAAATAAAGACATGGTGTCATGTATTGTGTTGTTGTTAATTCCAGGTTGTGTTTGTGCATTTTTAGGACATGGTGAGGGCCAGATCATTTGATGTACAACCTCAGAATTGAAAGAGGATATACTTTCTTTTCTACATAACTGAGGACCAGTGATTAATGACAGACTTCTTGCGTCATACATCGGTTAATTAGAGTTGGCTCCTGTCCTGTTTGAAGAAAGCAGCCCGGATTAACAACAAGATAACATTGTCAAACCTCTCCAACCTTTCCTTTACTGATACCAGTTTGGCCATTTTTCTCCTTTGTGAACCACGTTCAGTACAGATGAGAGGATGTCAGCCTGTGTTTTCATCAGAGTGGAAACAGGCTTGGGAAACAAATATATTACATTTCTGGGAAAACCTGAAAGTTTTTCATAGAAACATTAAAAAGTGTGTCTCCCTGTAGCTAGCCTGATAAGCACCCTCTCCGATGGAAATGCTCAGTGGTCGGTAATACAATACTATGGCTATGCTCAGGGTACAGTAGGTATTTTATATTTGTAATTGCTGGGTGTAACTGAGAAGTTTGATGGCACATGATGGCTGTTTTTACTCTGGGACACCCTCTGTTCACTGCCAAGTCAAGAGGCTGGTTCGCATTCCCTTGTGCCAGATGCAGTTACACTGGGTGCAAACCCACAGTAGCAGCTATTCACTCCCCCCTGCTGCTCTACAACAGCTTGGATGAAAATCATCTATTTTAATTGCACAAACACTGTAACGGGTTTAAATGTGTCAAACCAGGTCAGACCTGATGATATTACACCTAACCCTTACACATCACCACTGGATGATGCCATACATTTATTGAAGCCCCATCGCAGTACAGGAGTAACACTAAGCATAACAGATGCTGCTTTTGCTAGTAAATATGAATAGGAGACGTTTTGTGTGCGTGTGTATTTGTAGGAGTCTTATTTAAGAACGGAAGTGTATCATGGCAGCCTGCTGACCTCACCTCAGGAACAGGCAGTCTCTGTTCCCTACACTGCCTGTCCCACCCTTTGGATGCATGAAAGCACACACACACATCAACTGACACACATTTATTAACACACATGTTGGCCTTGATGCCAAGAAATGATGCAGGAATCTAGATAGCAGTAGGATACTTTGAAAAAGAGGGTGGGATTTACAAAAACCCTGGTGAATACCTGGGTGTCTTTATTGATGTTCCCTGTTGTTGCCACAAACTGACTTGTGAAAGTAAAAATTAACCCTGTTTGTGCGCTAGGTGTTGTAACGTTAAGCAAAATATAGTCAGCTGTTTGGATAATCAGTCCTGCATTTCAGCTTGACATGCCAAACCTGATTCTAGCTTCACAAAAATACAGTTATCTAATTAACTAAATATACATGCAGCCATCTACAGCATTAAAAACATTAATGTGGTTATGCGATATCTGAAGTGGATGCTTTGGGATACAAGAGCTAATGTTGGTGGGGGGGGTGGGGGGGGTTAGGTGTGCATCTGGTTCTCTGAGGCCGTCAAGCTAAAGTTTGGCCACCGTATTAGTAACAAACTGACCAGTGTTGTTCATCTGGATGAATTTTAATTTATTGTAGTATGAAAACTCAGATGTGAGGCCACAAAAGCATAGAAGTAAAAACATAATATGTCCAATAAGTGGTTCAGATAATGGATGGATGCATCGAATTGTGTGATTCTGAATGAAAACGTCCCTAAAATTAGCGTTGAACCACTGCTATTTAAGCAGCACTACATAACTTTTCCTGTTGCCCAGCATTGCCCCAGTTCTGTGAAACTGCACTTTGAGGTCTCAACACCAATATGAACACAATGCCTGTTTTAAATGCAAACTCTGGATGATTCAGCAAACAGAGGAGGAAAAGAAAGTGACTGAGCACAAAACAAGATAAGAGCCGATATCAAACAGACTTTTACCAACTGGAGAGAGCTCAGAGAAGAGGCAGGATGCATCTATAGGAGATTCCTTGCTGAGAAAATATTCAGTAGTTTGGTTTTAACATAGAAACTTTGTCTATAAATAAGAATTTGTCCTGTGACTTTCACAATAATGTTGTTTTGCACAAGATTTAGTTGTTCTGTTTTCTAAGCTAAGATGGAGATATTGTTCACAGAAATGAAAAGCAATTATTTGCTAATTAAAACTTCAAAATCATGACCTCCCTAGTTGGACGCCTTAACAAACGTCAGTTAATACCCCCACATTTTCATTTGTGCTTCACACAAAACACCCGCCCCTTCTGTTAGTCATAAAAACCAAAGTGGCTTTGCTTAGTCTGAAACTAATGATCCAAAGATCTAAAGACAGATCCCACTGCATAGTTACAATGAGAGGCTCTCTAAAAGCAGGTTTCCCCTCAGGCGTACACCCAATCTGTGGTCCTGCTCATCTGCAACTGAAGCTGAGCTCACAGTTATCTGTCCTGCTGTCAGCGCATACACAATGCCCATCACTGTAGAAACATCAGGACTATTTATAGAAGTAGGGCCAGAAGAGTTTCCAGCGCTCTGTGGGCGTGTGCCCTGACATAGTTAGCTGTTTTTGTGTGTTTGTTTTTACATTAGCATGACTGTGTGTGAATCGCTTGTGTATGTGTCCAGCCACTCTGTCATTGAATCCAGCTACTGTTCTGTGTTGGCCGGCTGAGGGGCAGCGAGGAAAGAGCGGGCGGCAGGGGTGTATCGGGGTGAGGGGGGGTGAGGGGGGGTATATGCTCAGAAAGCATGTCTTTGACTCTTGAGTCTGTTTTTTGCCAGAAGGTTAAAATATGAGAAAAAGGAGCTTGTTGTGTGCAGCAGATGTTGTAGGAGAGACAGATGGGGAGGGGGGGGGTCTGTCCTGGGTAACACAGGGACAGAAAGAGGAAAGGGGACGGCGATGGTCTGCAGGGACACATGTCTTCATGTGAGTCAGTGTGTATTTGTGAGTTTGAAGGAGAAGTTTTTCTACCTGAAGTCTCGGGTTGTTTACTGTCACTTCTGCCCCAGCTCGTAGATGCTTTGCAGCTAATGTGGTCACATGTTAAGTGGTTGTGAAATATTGTCCATAACCTCTGTGATTATAGAGGGATTCAGCATGCGCGCGGACTATTGAATTAACCTTATTAATTTAAAGGTAAAATGAATTTATGGCTTATTCTTTGCTGCTTTGCAGCTGTTTACAAGCAGCTGCAACGACTTTACCGCCTTAACAGCCCAGAGTACTAAATACTGAAATCCACATGTTTTTACCAGGGGAAGATGTTTTTTATCCATTGCAGTGGTGACAGTAATTACTATCCTGAGGACTGAGTTCTGCAATACAGGTTGTTTTTAGTGCTCATACATTCAGACTCTACCAGCTGTTTTCTGTTGTAATCCTCCGAAAAGCTGTAAACCTCCTTCACTCTGGTTTCCACTGCTGGACCACCAAGTTGAGTGTGATATGTCAGTGTTTTACACTCAGTTAGCATACAACAATGTGAATGTACCATTAATATGCAAACAGAAATGAAAACGTAATACTCTAAATGAAAATGAGCTATAATTTTACACATTCTTACATTGGAATATAGTATTACCTTGTAGAAATGTGTTGTTTTATATGTTCACGCGATGCAGAGATTCAGCCTGTTTTGCTTTGTGATGATGCTGGCACAAGACTTTTAGCTGACATGAATGTTTTGCTACATATGTGCAGCTTTTGGGACACTGTGATGATTTGACAACAGAAAAAGCTTAATGGGGGATGTCTGGAATATAGACGCTCTGATTTCTTGCTAGAGAATCCATCCCACACATTGTTTTCTACTTTGTAAATTGTAAGGATTCAACACTCAAAAACAACCAAATTTTATGGTTAGGCTTTGAAAATAAAACATATTTGGGGTAAAATATTGCACCATTCAGGGTTAGGGGTTCAAAGTGTTGATGTTAAGTGCCATCTTCTTCAATGTGTTAATTTCTAACAGCCTCTGAGGCACTAGGTTTTGGAAATAGCAATAAATGTATCATGTTTGTTTCCTGGGCTGCCAAAGTTGTTCCAACTGCAGACAAAACTCATGACAAAAAGGTAAATCCCTCCAGGATTGTGAACATTTTGTTGTACCTAATGAACTTTACTCAAATGACCAGAAGAAAGATGGCTGAAGGTTGAGCACTACTTGTCTTACAGGGAACTAATCGTGCAAGTTAGTAAATGAAATTGTCTACTGTGTGTAAAATACCTTTGGTGATGTTATAACTAGGGATATATCAGTGTTAATATTGGCCTGGGCAGATATTTGTCTCAAAACATCAGTCTGATAAGTAAAACTGACGATATTAATAACCAATATTTTTTACAGGCCATATTTATATGTATGTAAGATGGAGGAGGGAGCATGTGGTATTTGTTCGGGGATGCGACAGTGACAGTAATGCAGCACATTATTGTAAAGTCTTTAACTGAAGTGGAGGCAGAATGCCAGGTCATTATTCACAGCACTGAAAGATATTTAAAAGCAGTATCTAATACTAGTAATGCAAAGAAGATGCACCATCAAATCATTTAGCACCACCAGCTTCGTGTTTTCTCAAAAACCACCTTGAAGAAGTTCAGAAACAATGGCAGGGTGCCAATGCTAATACCATTAGCTTATCTGTTTTGTTCAGAGCTTAATTATCTTAAACTTTATAAAAGAATGTATTGCTATTTGTAAATATCAGTTATCAGCCATAACAACAGTGTCAATATTGGATATTGTATTGGCCTAAATGTTCATAATAGTGTATCCTTACTTTTAAGATTGTTAAATGATTAAAAACTTGATAATGCATTCAAACACACACACACACACACACACACACACACACAGCAGCTAGCTAATATTACAATATAACTTTTGCTTGCTTGCCACCTTGCTAATTCCACTTCCTCTCTCTTTTTGTCTCTACATATGGAAAAATTGCTATTATTCTTCATACAAGTAGAAAAAGGCAGAAAATGGTAAATGGACTCATACTTATACAGCACTTTTCCAGTCTTATCGACCACTCAAAGCACTTTAAACTATATAGTCACATTCACCCATTCACACACACACCGATAGGCACATCGGGGGGGCTAGTTGGGGTTCAGTGTCCTTCAGCAGGGACACTTCAGCATGTAGTCAGGGGAAGCCTGGAATTGAACTCCCAACCTTCCAGTTGAAAGACAACAGCTCTGAGCTTTAGCTGCCCTGAGCTATCTTCAGCCTAATCACAGGAGTCAGACTGGAGATGCTAGAAGTGATGAGAGTAGTAAAGTCCTGGTGTGAATGTTGAAGCCATGCAGATTTTTAATAATAATCACAGCTGACAAAATGACTTCGCTCTCTCACCCATTAGATGAGTGTACAGATATGGTATGTATTTCATTACAGGGCCTGAAAAGATGTTTGTCTTTCAAATGAAATTCAGCTGCTGATTTCTACAAATTAGTAAAACCTGTAATCTGAGTCAAGTTTAGCTTGAAACATCATTTGTATCCTGATGCATGGCATATGTGATAACAGCCTAACAGAGCTGCAAATGGAGGTACACTGAAAGGAATCTCAACCCAAAGGACACTATTTTGCCAAAGCACACCATTTGCTGTCAGCTGCATGAAATATAGAGTATTTTCAGAGTGGTTTCACCTCCGCCAGTTTCACCCTCCAATCCCCTTAAATGAACCAGCATGGAGCAACTTTACAACACCTTATTGAGCACTGAGTGGCAGAGTCGTGTATCACAATCTGACCATGATTGCATGTGGTTGGATTATATAGTGGTCTTGATTGTGTTTGAAGGAGAAAGAATCCTGCCAGCCTTTGCAGTCTGTGTTTATCTCACAGCCCACATCACCGCTGTGGCTTAGCTGACAGTAACTGGTTGCTTTTTTAAACTCATCGTTGGCCCCATGTGTATACTAATGCATGTGTGTGAGCATTCATAAAATGGTTACAATGCTTCGTAGATGAGAACAAACACAAGAATAACTTTATAAGAAGAGTTTCATGTCCTTTACTTGGGGGATGGGGGGGATTAGGAGTGCAGAGGGAAACTAAGCTAGGGTTATGGGAGTGTGTATTCCTGCATATTTACAAAGTAAAGGTTAAGATGTCTTACTTTACTTCTGGAAAGGATTCTTTCTGCCTGCTCAGAATGGGTTTTGGTGAGGTGTGGAGCTGTGTTGATGCAAGTCAGGGCATAATCCTGGGACCCCTGAAGTTTACTAAACTTTTATTTTGCAAACCTTGCTTATGAAATAAATCATGACTTTCACTGTGCAACGCTGAAGACTCCAAAGACAAGTCTGGGTTTAATTTCTTGCTGTTCCATATTAATCACTGAATCACTGGTTCTACCAAAAATAACTGATGTGTGAAGTTTCAGCTGCTCAATTAGTCCAAATTAGATTTGCAAATATACAAATCAACTTTGTTTGATGCTACAGGAGACATTTTGTGTTACCAAAGGTCTCTGTGAGGATTCATCACACACAGCTGTTACACACAGGAATGAAATACACCAATATGCACTGCAGAGATGTTCTTGTTGGACAAACTAGAATCCAGATTTGCTGCTAAATTAAAGGGATCACAAACAATTTCCATTCGTGGAACGTTCCCTACATCTTACACCACTTTGCCTGTCGTGTGTCATAATGCTGATGTGGACTTATCAAAGGATGCACGAGTGACTGACAGTTACTGACAAACATTTAATAAACATAATATCCACAAGTAATGAGGGGGACATCCATGACCCAGACCCACCATTTTACGTAACCGGTAACATCCACTGAGCCACCCACCCAGTACTCCTCCACCATCCAGGGTGCAGTTGTACACTTGCAGAGCATCAGTCAAGCAACCGCTGACTACAGCTGGCAAGGGATGATGCCAGCCAGGCAGCTGTCCAAACACAGTCCAATCCCAGAACACAGTCGGAAAGGCAGGATAATGGAAAAAGTGTGTAAACAGCCTCTTTTTGTTCTAGCCATGAAGGAAGAGCACACACACAGCTAGTACAATGTTTTACACGTACATATCACCTCAGTCATATTAAGTGATGGATACAGTGACGACTTGTGTTGTTTTGAGGTGGTGATATTGTAATCATGTCTGCTCTCTGGTAAGAAAATAGTCCCTAATCCAACACTTTTGATTGGATCCGGATCAGTCCCCAGCACTGTGCACAGTATTTGTTCACAGATCCACCAGTGATTTCTTCCTCTTTCCCGTTATGCATCTTCACACTGTAGCCTGTGGTCGTTAGTGTTCATCAGCTACAGATGAGATGTCGTTCTGGGAGACAGAGAGGCACTGGCTGGGAAAAACTACCACACATACCTCTGTACACTCAACTAAACACACACACATACAATGTGAACCCTAACCCTGAGAAAGACGGGCCGGATTTACTGTGCGTCGGCCTTGTCTGGCTTTCTTAACTTAATTTTTTGGCATGCACAAACCTACGCATACACCCACACACACACACACATATTGGATTATAGAAGAGTATGGGCCTTAAGGGTTATTACTGGAAGACAGTTACACAACCAGATCAGAGGTTCAAATGGCAAAGACAGTAGAGAATGGAAGTGTGTTACATACACAGACACACAACTATAAAGTCAGGTCAAGCGTACAGACACGTTAAGGCTGATAATTTGAAGTGCCTGTCACGATTACAGTCCACAAGATCGCTCAAGCATTCTCGTATTGCTTTGTTTCTGTCTTTTTATGTTGGAAGGAGTGAGAGCGGTCAAATGACTCAGAAGGTGTTACACTAAGTCAGACTCTGGGATGAAGGTCAAACAAAGATCTCAGTCAAAACAGTGATTTCAGTGTTTCTGAGAGCAGGTAGTTTAAAGGTCTCACCATCAACACCAGCATCAAATGTCTGAGTTATCAAACTTCTCTGTGTGTCTTTGTGTGTAAGCAGGCGGGAAAAGGAGAACCACACGTCTTCAAGGAAAAGACTTTCAAGAAGAGGCGGCAGTGCAGTGTGTGTCGGCAGAGCGTCGACAACGTGGGCTCTTTCTGCAGAGGTGAAGTGTTGACAGCTCAGTTCCCTGAATGGCCAGAGAGAATATTTCAGCTAATTCAGTGTAAATGAAACACTGCTCTGAAGAGGCAGCAGCGAATTTAACAAATACGTGTTGTTAAGATGCATAACCATACAATCACTGGCTGTGGTGATGATTCTTATGTAATAAGAATATGAGTAATTAGTCTCTAGCAACTGGTACAGTATAGTACATCAGACTTTTGTAAATGTAGGTGCAGATGTATGGTAAAGTTACATCTTTGACTCCTGTGTGTGAGGACCACTAGTTTATTTTCATTTTTATATATTTTTACATGTTTAAGTGAATAAGTGGATTCTGCATGTTTTATATCACCAATTTGTTCTTTTTTTCCTCATCTCCCTTCGGACCAATGCTTCCTGCAGTATGCAAAACAGCCACCCACAGGAAGTGCGAGGCCAAGGTAAGCATCATGGTCTGTTCAGGAAGGTTCAGCGGAGGTTTGTGCACCCATCAATCAATGGCTTTTCTTTCAGAGATATTTGATATTAGCTTTTTTCTTTTTTTTACCCAATATCCTATATATCGATTTTGTTCATCTCTTAATTTCCAATATCAATACAAACCGATAACGCTACATTTTGACCCCTCTTCCCCTCCCCAAAGGGGGGAAAAATAATAATTTCAGTTAATAAGATACATAATCCACTTTGCAGCAAATTTAATGTTTGAAATAATTCCAAAGCATTCAGACGAGTTATTCTGCACGTGATGGCACGGGTTGATGATGTCACAGCCATAGGATTCATTGTCCCAAACAAACAAACATATCTGAAAAATGATGCTTGGCATCTCCTACATTGGGCTGTTTTGAGTTAGAGGAAATATGTACATGTGTAAAAGTTGTCATTAAAAAATGAAATGCGATACAATATAAAATTTTAATGCTGATTTCAATCAATAATATCTCGACTTTTTTTTTTATCTCTGGGAAGTCACTTAGTAACTACGTGAGATGTATATGAGTGGTGTGATTAGGTCAGCAGCATGATGATTGTCTCACATAATAAGATATTTGAGCGAATGTTGTGGGATTATCTGAATATAAATGACAGCAGAAGTGGTAACAGGGTTAGTTTCTCAGCAAGTAATATTTATTACATATTTTGTTATTAGGAATGTTACTTTAACTAGATATTGATTAGGCTAAATATGAATTCACTCCTGGCGTGACAGCCACCATGATCCCACTAATTCAGTGTTAAAACAAAAAGCACGCGTCTGTGCCTGAGAACAGCCATGACAGATGTGCATGCACCAGGCATTTGGATGCACATATAAATACTTCTTGGGAAAGTTGTTAAGTAGATTGTTTTGATTGAGTTGACCTGTGAAACAGCACGTGACAGTGAGGGAAAACATCTTGAGGTTTCTGCCACTAAAAAGGCTGTTCAGTTGCATTCCTCAGAACGAGCTGCAAGCATTGCTTAAATCCCACACTGCTGCTGCTATGAAAGGGTCATTGATGGAGGGATGGTATGATGAATAAACAGACAACTATGGCCATGGCCGGAGTGATGAGGGGGAGGTAGACACAGGGAACCTTGGCAGGCAGGAGAAAGCCAAGGGCGAAGGCATGTGGCAAAGACGTGCCTCATGCCTGTAGCATCCCTCTGTGCGCTGGCTTTTATCTGATGAGACAAGAGTCATGAAGATGAGTTCAAAGATCAAAGGATGGCTTTGAAACTACACAAAAGTTAAAGAGGTCTTTAAGGTCAGCTTGTGATAACAGTCCTGTGCTAGCATGGAGTTTAAAGTGCTTTTGTGTGAAGGAGAAAGATGACTTTTTGTTCGATGAATGTTAACCGTTACTATGTTTTTTATCTTCCATGGCATACGTGTTTTTAGATCTGTGTGCTTCACAATTAAACAATAACTTAAGCTGTTTTCACACATTATCTGGACAATAACAGGTTTAGATAGTAAACCAGCTTCAATTTTCAATCAATCAATTTTATTTTTATATAGCCCAGTATCACAACAAAGTTGCCTCAAAGGGCTTCACACGCACTTCA
>JBAMHV010000014.1:22049779-22070909 GCA_037177535.1 Pseudomugil gertrudae
ATAGGACACAGATATTGTCCTGTAGGACACAGACGTTGTCCTATAGGACACAGATATTGTCCTGTAGGACACAGACGTTGTCCTATAGGACACAGATATTGTCCTGTAGGACACAGACGCTGTCCTGAAGTGCTAGAGACTTTTTTTAGTATATATATTTTCTATATTTGTTTCCTGATATAATCAGTGCTGATGTGTGGATAAGAGCTGGATAGATCTGGTACAGAAAAGTCTGGACCAGCTGACCTGAGTCTTTGGATCTCAGAGCTCTGCTTGCTTTACTTTCACTGAACACATCACAGATGCATTCTGGGATTTTTAAAGCATCAACATGGTTTTAAAATGTTTTCTGTGACTGGAAACCAGTGTAAAGATCTTAAAACTGGTGTGGTGTGTTCTGGTTAAAGCTCCAGCAGCAACATCTGGATGCGCTGCAGATGTTGTCCTGGTCCTGTTGGGACCATTACAGTGATCCAGTCTACTGGAGTCTACTGGGAGACTAAACTTTTCATTCTGCTGATGTTTCTGAGGTGGTAAAATTGAAATGGCTGCTGAAAGTCAGATCTGAGTGCATCAGCACTCCAAGGTTAAAGACTTGATTGGTTGTTTTAAGAGCCTGAGTCTCCAGGGGGCCTTATTGACATAATTACTTTACTAAGCAAAGTTTACGATTCATAAAACTAAACGTGACAGACCGCTGCGCCGACTTTGGATCTTGTGTGGTTAGATTTTGGAGAGGGAAAACTGGCAGCAAAGCGGATAAGATTATATATTTATGCCACATTAAACCGTGTTTGTTCAAATTCATATTAGACTTTGAATCATTGTAATCCAAAAATGGAGGCATGGATTATTATAGACATGCTTAAAAACTTATTTAAGCAACACACATAAAGTTGTGCATCTTCTGCATAACTGTGATACTTTATGGTAAAGTTTTATGGCATTGGATCCAAAGAGAGCATATATAAGTTGAACTATTGAAAGTTTAGATTATTGTTTCAGCTCAGATTTAAATCCAAAATGTTTTACAAGCTTACACATACCCACACACATTTCAGTTTGAAAAACATTTGGTAGGTAAATCTATTTATTTCATCCAGGTCCTGTATCGTGTCTGAAGGACAGCTATGACAACATAAAATCAGAAAAAATAACCTTTTCTAAAACTTCAACTGAACTTTTTGTTTGTTTTGTGTTGATTTTATGTAAATCAGTCCAATATTTGTGTGTTCCAGGTGACCTCTGCATGCATCCCAGCCCCCTCCAATGATCTGGTTAGTTTCATTTTATTTAATACTCTTCCTCAGGAGCATACTGTGTTACAGAGCACATTTTCCCACTCGGCCTGTTGGGACGTATGACTCCCCACAACCACAGTATGGTTTCCTCCATGCTGAATACTTATTAAGCCCTCTGCTCGGCGGGATCTCTGTTCATTCCTGCAGGACAGTAAAATTACAGCTGAAAGGAAGAAAGTATTTAATGTTGGAGGTAGTCATGTTCATTTGTTTATTTGTTTAATTGCCTCTCCTTTCCTTCCTGTATTTTGCCTTGTCCTCTCTCTCACCTCCTTTCACCATCCCTTTGCCCTGCTTCCTATTCACCTTCACTTTACTCTTTTCTCCTCCCACTTTCTTGTCACCACCTCCTCATCACATCCAGCAGCGTAGAGGGACTGCTCCTTCTCGACACATCCAACACCTGGTGAGCGCACCTTAACCTCCATGTTTGCTTCTCATCCTCTTTACGTTCATACTATTTCTAATGATCGTCCCGTTTGCCTTCATGTTCCCGTAAAAAAAGAAAAAAGTCAAGTGTGCAAAAAAGCTTGTGACTGAAACAAGCAGAAAACTGGTACTTGATAATAACATGTTTGGATGTTGTGTTTATTTAGCTGTCAAGCTTCACAAGCTGACTGAAAGTAGAACAGCTACAGATTAGTCTAAGAGAAATAGTGGCTTTAAATGTGGTGAATCACTGGTAAAAAATGAATCCACTCTCAGGAGACAAGTATGTTTTAACTGGACATATGTCCACTAGTTTTGGTGGAGGAAAGTGGATCTGCGTTGTCTGTACGACTGAGACATGTGCGTATCAAATATTACTTTAATCTGATCAATACAGATTTACTGATTTGTTTTTACGTGCATCTAATTATGTGACCACGTCAGAAATTACAGAGTGAAATGAGAGTAATGGTTTTAATGAACAGCCCCACTCTGCTTTTTACAGACATGAAGTAATGTGATAAGAAAAACTGACAACCTAATTTACTGTGAACTGTACAGTTTCAGTAAAATGTTAGGATACACTTTCCCATTGAATCTAATCTAAAACATGTCCAAACGTTTGACTTGTCATATTGATTTTACAGCATTATAAAGGAATAAATGACAGCTGATGAAAATAAAGTGTGGATATCATGCTAATTTAAAGTCTAGACAAGGCAACATGAAGGAGGATCAGTTTTATTTCAATCATAAATTGAAAAACTGATGGTTGAAGTTATCCATTGAGGCCTGCTCAGAAATGCCTTTAGATGCAATGCCACATTTGGTTCTAGGCATTTATTTTATAAATATAACTCCTCAAATAAACATATTTTTACCCAGGTAAATCTTTAGCTAAACATTTTTCCTTCTAAAAATGGCAATATACAGTTCCAGAAAGACCAACATGGCTCCTGCAGAATGTGAGAAAAGGCTTTAAATAGCCGTCCACATGTTGGAGCATTCATGCACTGGATGAAATACGGTCTATGATAATACCAGAATGTCAGACAGAAGCATAAGTCAGCTGGTTATCATTATATCAAAAGGCTAAATCATGTAATCTTTGCAAAGGTCAGTCGTTTGTGGTTGTTGTTATTGTATTGTCACTTTTTCCTTCCTCCCACAGGGATCTACTAAGTCTCTAACTTACACCAAACAGAGAAACACCTTGCCACGGTAATGCCATTCTCAGCCATTTATAAAGATGTAATCTCTCACTTACTGTAGTGTCTCTGGTTTCTTATATGACTAATCTGTGTTTTTACTCTGGTTACTCAGACTAATGCCCTTTTCCCCTTGTTCCTAAGTTAAGCGTCATGCATGTGATAGAGCAAGTTGATCTGACCTATATGTTACAAATAGTATCGAGTTTCTCTGCTTCCCACTTCTCCTCTCTGTCTCTGTTATTTTCTTCTGTTCATCCCGCCAAGAGTTTAATCAGACATGCTGAGCTACCACAAGCAATCTACGGGGGTGCATGAAGTATGCAACTGTGCAGAAAACCCTCAGGACTTTTTATATTTCCATATATACAAGACCAGTAAAGAGAGGATGGTTTTCACTGAAGCCACTAAAGTCCATTAAGAAAACCCATTTTAACAAATGATACAAAGATGGTTGAACTTGGTTATTTTTTTATTGCCAAAAGAAAATTAATTACTTGGATTCACAGTTATTTTGAAGGAGAAATTAGAGTCAGATGTTTTCAGTCAATTACATGATAATCCGATGAAGGCGGGCGCCTTGTTTTATTTAAAGAACGGGTTATGCAAACCTCAGAAAAAGATATTTTAATGCTAGTCAGGCTGGAAAAAGTTATACAACCCCCCTCTGATGGGTTTCAGCACATCCAGTCTATACTCATTAAAGCAATGTGCAGGAAGTAAAACCATAATATGTTAAACTGCATCTCATCAATGTGGTGTTTCTTTCTATTTTGTCCCGTGCTTGACCAGGAGTTTCAGCGTGGACCGTGTAATGGAGCGTGTAATGGAGCGCCACTATGACTTTGACCTGACATACATCACAGAGAGGATCATCTCTGTCTTTTTCCCACCAAACCTGGAAGAGCAGAGGTACCGACTCAACCTGAAAGAGGTGGCTGCCATGCTCAAGTCCAAACATCAGGACAAATTTCTGGTAAGGAAACAGCAGCGTCGTTATGGTTACACAATAAAAGTTGTTTTCACCTGCTGAGTGGTTCATTTGCAGTATTTTGCTCACTGCAGAGAGTTGAACTCTGCTGGAGATGCTGGTTTCCTACCGGTGTTTGTCATTTACACTTAAGCCACAGAAGTTTGCAATCAGCCCACAAAGAGCAGCCTTTGCCTTTGTTTTCTGCACTAGAATAGAAAAACAACTTGAAAATTGAGTACATCTTTTTCTTTTTCAGCTCCTAAATCTTTCTGAAAGACGACACGATATCACCCGACTCAATCCAAAGGTGAACCTTTTTCTTTTCTTTTAATATGTCACAAAGAGAAGGAAGTTTAGAAGCTTTAAAATCATCTCATCTGATTCCACAACGTTTTTCTTGTCTCCATCCACCAACAGGTTCATGACTTTGGCTGGCCCGACCTCCACGCCCCACCCTTGGATAAGATCTGCGCCATATGTAAAGCCATGGAGAACTGGCTGACCTCTGACCCACAGCACGTGGTGGTCTTACACTGCAAGGTCAGAGTTCAGGGGGGCCACTGGGCTTTTTCCCATTTTTTCCCAGGCTTTAAACCCACAGATGTGGCAGAATGCTGTATCGCGGTTGCATCTAACTTGCTGTTGAGTTGGTGCACTGATTTATAAGCAGGGAGCATGTTGTACCTGCATTGCAAACACTCCAGGACTATAAATGATTACAGATTTCAGATGTATCTCTCCATTTTAACAGCATTCTCACTAGATGGGACCTAATAGGTTATTAGTAATAACCTGTAAAGCCTTTTTAATATGACAACCACAACCCCGAAATGAACCAACAGACCAGCAGAGTAGAGATTAAATCATTGCACCTCTGATCAGCTTTTCAGTGGGGTCAATATTAGCTTCTATGCCAGCTTCTGGCATGCTAATCCAAAATATTCCAGAAGTATTTGTTGAAAAACCTTTATATTATGAGCGTTGCACTGTTACACCTCACTCTCTTAATGTACGATTTTATAGTGAATCTACTGTTATAGCCGTGATGAGAATTATGGGGTATGTCTCTTTAAAAACTCCTCTCATGGCTCTAAAATATATTTCACATTCAGGTTATATTTTATTTTCTTTTCCATAAGATCTTAAAGTCACAGGACTGCATTAATTTTTAAGCATTGTGTGTTTGTGGATCTCTTGAATTAAATATCCTGAACATACTTTCTTTCCTCTTTCATACAATTTTGCAGGTATTCCTCCTATGATAACATTATAAACACACATACCATTCATTTGTTGTGTTTTATTAAATTAAACATAATGGAAAACTGTAATAAAAGCAGGTTAACGTGACTTGGGAGGTTGAGGTGGACTTCTGAAAATAAGGCTGTCCTAAAAGCTCTGTGTCGTTCAAACTGTGGTCATACTTCACTTCATGTATTGTCCAATCAGATGACGGTAATTGTGCCCACCGTGACTCTTTCTGTCACTTCCTCTGGTGTGCTTGAAGGAAGTTGTGAGGAATAGAAAGTGAAATGTGTCTGTAAGGCTGGATGCTGTCACTTTAACAAATGTAGGAAGCCAATAATGTTGCGAATCTCGTGTCTGAAAGGGGCTTCAGTGATTTATTCATAAAAACCTTTCTGAAGGGTAGAGCCAACTTTTTCCTTCTTTAAGTGGTTTTGGTTTGGAGATTTGAAATGGTAAAACCAGACCACTTCTGTGGTCTGCCGCCTTTCCAGAACATTCCAGCTACAGGAAATGATTTGCTAGTGGATCACAGTAAGCATGGGAATAAGCAACGTATCAATGAGAAACCCTCCACTCTGTGCTGTATAATAACGTTTAATTTGTGCTCGGTATGTGGAAGGAGACTTCCTACTTGTATCTCGAGAGGTCACATCAGGAATTTTGAGCTGGAATGTCTTTGGAATGTGTTGGGAAGTATGGAGCGCTCGCTGTGAAAAACACACCGCAGGGAGCTTTTTAATTTGGACTTTTCTACATGGCTCCATGTCCCTGTGATGACCGCTCTCTCTCGGCTTTGCTCTTTCTCTTGTTGTGGCCTGAAGCTGGAACAACCACGTTCTCACAATCTGTGCAAACCAGCTGTGTTGGAATAAGCTACGGTGACTGTGGGTGAAATCATTCACTTGTTCCTTTTCCTTCCTACAGGGCAACAAAGGTAAAACAGGCGTGATTATTGCAGCCTACATGCACTACAGCAAGATCTCTGCAGGGTGAGTACGTGTTAGATATATCCAGAGCCACACATGAAAAGCATTAAAGATTACTGAACTAAAGTATAAAAACATATTTAATGAAAATAAAGTTGTATAGTTATGCATATCTAGACTTTCTCAAAGCTTTTAACAACATGAAACTATTGATGAGTGAAAATGACTTGTATGCAGAGCTAGTTGATAAGTTATGCTCGCTAGATTCTGCACAGTGGAAACCGGTTTATCCTGTGGTCTATGCCAGCTGTATCCTCTCCATGTACTTTCTGGCATCGAAAGAGTCTGGTGCAAATCCCACGATGGAAACTGTTGGCTCAAAGCGCTTGTGTGTGTGTTTGTGTGTATATCTATGTGCAGGGCGGACCAGGCTCTCAGTACTCTTGCCATGAGGAAGTTCTGTGAAGATAAAGTGTCCTCTTCTTTACAGCCGTCCCAAAACAGGTAGAGGCCATGGGATGAGCTAAGAGGAAATAAAAGGAGGGTGTATGGTGGAGGGGAAACATGATAAAAGCTATAGAAGCTGATAAACAGAGAAGAAATAGTAAAATCTAAATTAGAGAATAGAAAAAAGAAATTCTATTCACTGTTAAGTAGGATCCACTTAAAATGGTCAGTTTACCGTGGATGGATTGGTTCCACTTACCCCTAACCCGGGTCAAGTTGAGCCAGAACAGCACTCAATCGATTTCTCATCTTACCTCCTACAGTGTTTTCTTTCTGTATTCTGCTCAGTAATGCCAGTAATGCCTTACTGTGTCCTCACCAGTGAATCCAGTTAGTAATGCTTAGCTAGCATCCTCGTGTATAGGATATGCAGTATCCTTGCCTTTCCTGGAAAATGTGGACATCCTCTCTGACCATTACGTTTCATATATAACTTTGGTAATTACCAGTCACATTGCTAACCTTGTTTATGGGATTTTAGAATCAAACTTTTATTCAGTTTATAATACCTCACATAACCCAGTTTATTACAGGCACTAATTTAATTTGTTTTAGTCTACATACAAAATGGTACAGATTGGAATATTAAATTGTCATTAATGTCCAGAACAAGGGTAAAAAATATACAATGATCCTTTTTTTTTATTTTCCAGGTATATCTATTACTTTGGAGGCCTTCTCTCCGGGACAATAAAGATGAACAGCAGCCCTCTTTTCCTCCACCAAGTTCTCATCCCATCACTCCCCAACTTTCAGAATGAAGGAGGTATTTTTGTCCATTTTCTTTGCCAGTTTATAGAAAACATTATATCTGTTGCTACAAATGCCTATCTGGACAGCTACGTCCCTGTTCCCTCACTGAATCTAGGTGATAAAGACACTTTGTTACTTTAATTTCTGCTTGATTGATGATAAGCAATAATTGCTTTCATGAAAGTTTTATCAAAGTAACATATCCACAGTAGTTTGAAACTAGAAATGTAATTGCTTGAGAAAAAAATGGCATTTTCCATCTAAAAGGATGTATCAAATTATTAGTAAAATAAAATCAGTCTTCTATTCTCTCTATTTTTTTAAATAGGCTAAAACATTTTAAGAGACCTGAGATGTTCCTTCTGTGTTTAATCTGCACTACGTCTCCATATGTAGATAAAACCTTTATGGGATGTGCGGTTTGTCTTGGCGGGGTCGTTTGACAGGCTTCCCACTGGAATCTGCAGCAGTGTTTTTGAATGCAGATGCTATAGATGGGTGCATTCACTCTACCCACACACATACTTTCCTGTTTATCTTTAATCTGATGATCAAGTCTGCAAGGAATGGATGGAAGTCAGCACATTCCTCCTTTTCCATGCTGATAAAGCTTGCCATGTCTCAAGTCCTTTCTCCCCTCTCTCTAGGTTATTACCCCTTTTTGAAGATCTACCAGTCCATGCAGTTGGTCTACACTTCAGGCATATAGTGAGTTTGGCTTTTTAACTCCGTGTGTGGAAAAAGCAACAGCATATTTTCTGGGTCTGGACTGTGTTTGCTTTCATAAGTTGAGGTTTCAGCATTGTTACAGTGTAATTAAATAGGAGGGAAAGCTGTTTTCTTCTTCGGTTATTCAATGTCAATTATGGTGCTAAAAATTTGTCATTTAATCATATAACGTTGCCATAAATAGTAATTCCATCTTTTTGGGTGTATCAGAGACCGAAACAACAATGAAACAATGAAGCTTCCACATGCCTTTCATTCTGTGTTTTTTAGTTTGTTAAAAGCTTCTTTATGTTCACTTTATCTCTCATAGTGACCTTCAAGGCACAGGAGGCAGGCGACTGTGTGTGACCATCGAACCAGCATTATTACTTAAGGGTGACATCATGGTGAGTCATATGGCAAGGAAATGACAAACACAAGATCACCGATGTGTGTGTGTGTGTGTGTGTGTGTGTGTGTGGGGGGGGGGTGACTCCAAATATTATTTAAGAAAATAATTACAATAGTTTGAAAGAAAAAATGCCAAAGTGCAGTGAAGTTGTTTTTTCTCCTTTTGTGCTGGAAAAGAGCTCTGTCACTTTGTTAACAAGGAATCCTAATTTCTCTGTTTTGTCAGTCCAACATATGTATAGGTGTTACACCAAACATTTACTGCTTAGACCTTCAATTATCCCACTTCCATTTGAAGCTGCATTCATTCAGCCATTCTCTGCTGCTCTCTACAGGTCAAATGCTACCACAGGCGAGTCCAGAGTGCCGACAGAGACACAGTGTTCAGGCTGCAGTTCCACACCTGCACCGTTCACGGATCCCAGCTCTGGTTTGGCAAAGGGGAGCTGGACCAAGCTTGCTCTGGTAGGTTTATTTAGGTGGTACAGTTTGAAGATAACAGACTACACGGGATTGCAGGGAGGTAATGATAAAGAAATAACTTAGCATGTATATCTTAACTCATCTCTGTGTTGACATTTCTCAATCACACCAGCTCTGAAAGCCTCTGGGATCCACTGGGTACTTTGGGGTCTTGCTTGGGGTTCAGTGACTCCATGTTGGAAACCACTGGTTGAAGCAATGCTTAGTTGGTTTTAAAGGATCCAAAGTGTGGCATAAAGAAATATCCGAACCAGCAAACTGAACCACTGATACAAGACAGGATGGGTTCATGCTTTCATGGTGTTTATACCAAATTCTGACACACCCGTCTGAATTTTGCCTCTAAAATAGAGACTCATAATGGTTTTGCAATCTTGTATCATTTTGGTGAACCTGTGTGAGTTGTAGACTCACTTAATATTTACAGACATGTTCTCTTTTTGAGACAATTCCCTGTGAACCATAGAGATGGTTGTGTTAGTAAATTCCAGGAAATACCCAGTTTCACTATAAAGCTAGCTGCTAAATGCCAAGATTAAACTAATGAAGAAAGTTTTACTACTTCATTTTAAAAGTTAAATAATGTTTTAAATGAAAAGTCAGTTCATCCAGTTTTTACTGCACCAAAAGAAGTTTTTATTGTTCCTTAAAGTGCCATTCAGGCCCAGTTGGTTCATCTCACAGGAAGATAATGACCACTTACAACCAACTGACATAAACGCAGCTCTTTAATATGGCATTGTGGGAATATATTCGCTGTGGTTTGGCCTTAAAATGCTGTGGTTGGACGAATCTTTAAATAATAGTGATCTAATTCCCCCATCCTGGATGTAATAACAGCTCCCCAGAGTGGCGTATAGTCAGAATGTCTCAAGGTAATGCTGAGAGAGAGTCAGTGTTACATGAAAAGAGGTTACACAATATTTATGTTCATAATGAATATGGGCATTACTTCATTTCCTCCTCGGTTCACTTTCTCTGAAATGACACATTATATGTTTGTAGAGGCAATGAGGGTTTAATCCATAACAAGAGCTGAAAATGTAATAATTGTTTAGAAGTGTATGATTATGGGATCATACATGTGTGGAAAGCATCAGTTAGACTTGCAGTACTGCAGCTTTCTGGGGTTCTTATAAATCTCATGAAGACAGATGTAGCTACTTTAAATGTTAGTAAAATATTAGTCATGATGAATGTTTACACGCTGTGTTTGGTCCCTTTCTTTTCCCCAGATGAGCGTTTTCCCTCCGATGCTACCGTGGAGTTTATGTTCTCGTCTGGACCAGAGAGAGTCAAAGGTTAGTTCCCCAACTTCAGATTCTAATCTGATCAAATGTTTTGTTTGTGATCATTAAGGAGAAAAAAGACTGATGAATGTTTACTTGTTTGAATGATCTTCCTCAAAAATCCTGTAAATCGAGCAAGCAAATGGAAATGAAAAGTGTGTTTGTCAGGCCGTGAATACCACAAGAACGACCCAGCAGTCACAGTTGACTACAACACTGCTGACCCCGTGGTTCGCTGGGACTCCTATGAGAACTTTAATCAGCGATATCAGGACAGCCTGGAGGGTGAGTGTTGCATTCATATGCCGTCTCAGTGGATGTAAATATAAAACCACACCCAGACAACTATCTAAAAACTGGTTCCATGCATTTCCAGTCAGTGTTGAGCTCTGTCTGCTTATTTTGTCTCAGATATCGCCCACACCAAAGGTCCCCTAGATGGCAGCCTGTATGCTCAGATAAAGAAGCGACGAGGTCCCGGCTCTGGTTCTCTCACCTCAACCAATGGCAGCAGTCCAGGAGGAGTCCTTTCAGATGATAGACATGATCATTTTATCACTCAGGGTTCAGACTCTGCCCTCTCAGCCCATTCCTTCCATTTGAACCAATCATCTATCCATCCTGACCATCAGGAAGAACCTATTCGTCCACCACCTCCAACCAGGCAGGAGAGAGAGGAGCTTGAACGACTTCTGGGAGGCATCGAGGGCAATATCGATGGAGAGCGAGAGACCGCCATCCTGGATGATGGAGATTCCTCACCCTCAGAAAGAACTGGGACCCTGAGGCTCAGTCGGTCATGTTCCTGCCGGGATGGTTACCGGTCCCAGCGCTGTGCCGAGCCAGGCTGTGACCGCACCCTCCTCATGCCTAATGGCTACTGCCTCGATCGGGCGCCTGGCACCAACGGGCACCATGGAGCAACTCCCTCTGCAAGCCCCAACCCAGCTGCTCCTCCCTCGCACATGGATCTGTGCCAACACTACAGCCACCACTCCCACCAGTCCCTCCCACCGCCAGACCTAGTGTGGGACCGTCAGAGTGGCCCATCTCACTATCTTCACCGCTCCTGTTCGGAGACCCCATCATCTCGGCATATCTGTTCATACCCATCCCCAGATCTCAACCCCCACTCTCACAACCACTCGCATCACCACCCCATGTCTCCCTCCAATCGCATCTGCTGCAGAGAAGATGACTACGCGCCCTACCATCATCTTCCTCCACCTCACAGCCATCATCATCATCCGCACCACCTGAAACCCTCCACCAGCCCAACTTACCATGATATAATGTTAATGGATGGTCTGCCGCCCCCTGGCTGTCCTTGCAGGGACTGCAGCATCAGAAGAGAAGATTCTGCGGCTTATCACAGCCTGAGGCTCGATCGTGGAGACGGTTTCCACTGGGACAGAGAGGCAGAACTCTGCAACAGAACAGAACAGCAAAGGGAAGTGGGGCTTAGGAGGGGCAGGGATGCTGAGTTACCTAGAGGGTCAGAGCTCCACTGGGAGAGGGATCCTGGGTTGAGGCGAGGCAGAGAGCTGTCCCTCCAATGGGAACGAGACAGGGAGGCTGAGCTGCAGTGGGAGAGGGACAGAGAGGCTGAATATTGGCACAGAAGAGCCACCGTAGCTTCCTACGGCCCACAGGGGCACGATCTCCCAGCCTTCACCTTTGACCCATTGCCAGCTGGTCATCCAGCCTATCCGGAGGCATCAAGGTCACATGCTCATTCCCACTTGGATCTGAAGTACAGTAGCAGCAGCAGTGGGTACCAAACCCCTCGTCAGGTGTGTCCCTGCTCACCTTATCAGCCCTCACCATCTGAAAGCAGAGGCTACGCCTCAGGTTACCAGTCCGAGTCCACATCTCCACTGCCTCCTGCTTCCTCAATGTCAGGGCCCTGCAGCCACAGCAACGGGCCAGCAGACCACAATCACCACCACCATCCAGACTCTCAGCAGTCATACAGCCCTGACTCTCATACTGGTGAGTCACGTTAAACATTTTCATTTAACTGGAATGTTGATGGGATTACTTTTCCATAATCAGCAACTGTGTGCTCCATAAATCTGCATGTAGAAGGACAGTCTCACACTTTACTTACCTCTTCTCTGGACTTATACACAGTGCTTACACAAGCATCCAGGGACATTAAAAAAAATTATTCTGTTGTTTCCCTCCTCACTTAGATGGCCTTCGTAGCTCTGGTGAAAGCGTGGGTTGGAGGGATCACATAACCCACGGCTCTTTTAAGAGGGTCCATAGAGACGGTCATGTTGCCTGCTCCACTCCATCTGACATGTCTGGACCGTCCACTCCTGTCCACACCAGCAGTCCTCTGTGCACACAGGAGAGGTACTCCAGATTTAAGAGTGGTTATTTTTTAAACAACAAGCTAGCCACAGGTTATTGTTGTGATGTAGGATTCATCTACCCCTTATATGTATCACGATACAATGTCAAGACAAGATATCAAAGCTTTAGACCGGTGGCGTTGCCAGCTGGTTTTTTCCAGGATTTTAGCCCCAGAGGTTTTACATTATGGTCCAGGTGACAAAAACTATATCTCACCAGAGGTGTGCAATCCAGGTGCCATGATTATATATATATATATATATATATATATATATATATATATATATGTATAAACCAAAAATATGATTTGGACATCATTTAAGCAATGAATCTGATTATTACATAATTCTTACCCCCTGATTTTATTCAGACTGTATTTGGTTCTTTTACACTTGCACACACAATAAACGTGTGTTTCTCTGTCTGTTTCTCTGGTAATGTCTGTCTGTAAAGTCCCAGTCCAGGAGGAGGAGAGTATGAGATTCGTACCACAGACATCATTGGCAATGACTATGAGGCTTCCCAAGCGCAGGATGGGCACTTTAGTGGAAATCATGTCATCCAGGATCCTCCAGGAAGTCCGAAAAGCAGAACTGAGACATCAAGTCCACTCAAAAATGGAACACCAGGACCTCCTCTCCAAACAGAAGCCTCCAGGCACTGCACAGCACCAACAGACCCGTCCATCAGCAGTACCCAGCAGCAGCACTGCAGCACAGAGCCACCTGTAGCGTGTTCTTCTGAGTCCGCAACACCAACTACATCAAACCAGGAGCACTACCAGTCTCCATCTTCACCCGTCCTTGCTTCACCAGCAGCTGATGCACACCCCGAACATGGCTCTCTCTCTCTCCAGACCCGTGCTCCATCAGAAGCTGCTGCTCTGGCATCCACCGTGGGGCAGGAAGTGTCCCAGCCTCAGAGCCAGACTCAAACCAAAGTCAATGGCTCTGCAGGACTGACTTCAACACAGGTCAGGGGATTTTCTCACACAGAAGCCCCCAAATCCACCATCTCCCATGATCTGCCACCATCATCCCCACAGCCTGCATCCAGCAGCATGGAGGGCTCCCCGGTCTCTGACCCCCCAGTGCCGGGTTTTGCCACCCTGGGAAGAAGGTTGATGTTGAGTGGGTCAGACCCCCACCACCCAAATCACATGCAGCACCACACACCCCAACATCACCACTACCCATCATCCATGGAGCATAGTGTCTCTCTGGACACTAGCAAAAGGCACTATTATTCTGGTCACATCCCACAGCACCATCCAGCCTCCTACACAAACTATTCCACCATCTCCATCCCCCTCCCTCACCCACAGCCCCCTCTGCCAGAGAAGCGACATCAGTCCACTCAGTCAGGATCTCCCAGCGATGGGGGGAGGCCAGCCCTTGGTCATGTGCCTCCTTCCAACAACAGCACTACCCAGCATCAGCATCATGTCACATTTTCTCCCACTGTAGGTGAAATTGCACCCCCTGCAGACCAAAATGATGAATTAGCACCTGTGGTGCCCGAGACTGCAAACAGGGTCAGTGTTAAGTTTGTCCAGGACAGTTCGAGGTTCTGGTACAAGCCAGGCATCTCCAGAGAGCAAGGTGAGCTACTTTATTCTCTCATGTATTCACTTTTTCTACACAGAAACAATCCATTTCATCCTATTTATTCTGTATTAAAGCAGCGGGATACCTAGTTCCTAACATTTAATTGTGCCTGCCTTTAGCAATTGCAGCTCTAAAGGAAAGAGATCCGGGAACCTTCCTCATCAGAGACAGTAACTCTTTCCAGGGGGCCTATGGTTTGGCCCTGAAGGTCGCCACGCCTCCTCCCAATGTCAACAACCACAACGGCAAAGGTAAAAAAAAAACGAGTTTACATCATTTGCTTTGCGTGCTGTCACATAGCACTCATTCAGATGTTGTTATTTATGATTTACATAAATGTGCAGTGAATGATCCTCTGGAACAGCTGGTGAGACATTTCCTAATCGAAACAAGTTCTCGGGGAGTGAAGATTAAGGGATGTCAGAATGAGCACCACTTTGGTAAGTTTCCCCAAGCAAATGTAGAAAAGGCTCAAATCTTAAGTTTCATTCATAAATTATCATTACCTGGGCTTTTTTTGTCTTTAGATCATTATAAACTGTTTTCTTACCCTCATGGATTCTACGAATCATCTAAAATGAACATGAACCAGTGCCGGCTAACTTTCCCCTCAGAAAATCCAAACACAAATTAAACTCGACCCAGCTGCATTAGAAAAGAAAGAAGCAAGCAGTTACTCTGTGAGATTAGTTGATTTGCAAACACACAGGTTACCTGTGTGTTGCTGATGGTTGAAGAGAGACAGAAATGTGTCTGGTGTTGCAAAGAAATCCTTTAATCTTATACTGCACCCCCTGCAGCATTACTAACATCTGCAGTCAAATTTCCTTTGACGTTGTGGTAAAAGTGTATTTAAAGTTCATCAGAGGCTGTGATGCAAATTAAATTCTATGATTTTGCTTTGAAATCAGATTTGTTTTCACATTATAGTAACATTTTACAACTTGGACAGTTTTCTGCTTTAATCATAGCTAAGATCCAAACTGTAAATGAGACTCCAGGACTGTTGTTCTAATCTCACCTGCAGGGAGTCTGTCTGCGCTCGTCTACCAACACTCAATCACACCCATCTCTTTACCGTGTGCTCTTAAAATCCCTGAAAAAGGTTGGTGCCGTGTTTTCCCGTAAGAACTGAGACTTTATTTACAAGTCAGATTTTAATCATAACAACAAAACTTGAAATGTTTCAACCTTATATACCTCTCATAGGGTTTTATCAGATAATACAGATTTGTTATGTTTTCAGATCTCATTGGGGAGGTGCAGGAGGTTCAACCAGCAACCAGTAATGTCAGTACAGCTGCAGACCTGCTGAAACAAGGAGCAGGTGAGTTCTTCATCCAGTGCCTTGTGTTCATTATTGGTCAAGAGAGCAAGGTCAAACGTGTATCAGGGCCTTCTTTCATCAAACAGCTGAATGGGACCTACTTGTACCAGTGAACGGTGGCTTTTTCTGACAGGAGCTGGGAAAACCTTACCAAGAACTGGAGCAGTTTTGAAGGCTGTTCTCATAAAAAAATAATAAAAATACATAATTTGAATGTTTACATAGAGGAGACCGAATGCTACGTACTCTGTCATCTCAATGGTTAAAAAGCCCACACTTCTGTCCATTTTCCTTCAGCTTGTAATGTCCTCTATCTAAACTCTGTGGAAACCGAGTCCCTGACTGGCCCACAGGCCATCGCCAAGGCAACAGATGCTACCTTGGGTCGCCACCCACGTCCTGCAGCGACTGTAGTCCAGTTTAAGGTGACGTCCCAGGGCATCACACTGACAGACAGCCAGCGCAGGTGAGCCATTGTTTACATCTTCTCTGATGTGGTTCTTTGTCTTAAAATGCTAATGTAACTTCTTTACACATGCTTTTTTCTAGGCTTTTCTTTAGGAGACATTACCCAGTGAACAGCGTAACCTTCAGCAGCATCGACCCCAAAGATAGAAGGTGGGAAAATACAGCAAGAAATAAAAAAAGTCTTGACCTTGTAGCTGTATCCATAACTAGCATACAGTAAAATTAATGAGCTTTAACTGATTCTTCACCACACCCCTGATCATTCACTGCATTCATTAGTCCTTGCATGGACATCTGTGTGTCTGAGAATGTGGTCATTTTGCCTGTGAGCATGCTGGCTGTAGCTGAGGCTGCAGCTGCATTGGCTTGTTTGGCAGCTCTTCCTCTGCGTACGTATGTCTGAGACCAGTTTCTGTCTCTTTCTTTCCTTTGATTTGGCTTTAGGTGGACTAACTCAGACAACACAGCCGTTAAGTAAGTGCTCTGATTGCATGTATTAATGTCGTAATAAAAAAGGAGGTGTATGGACGCGTAGTTTCCCCTGTGGCTAAGAAACAAGTGATGAGCCTTTGCATGGCAACATAGCGCGTGAGAGCCTTGGCAAAAATCATTCAAAGATTGAGTTATGAAATCAAGTCTCACATGACCTCTTGTTACATAATACTAATTCTGTCATTGGTTATCCATGCAAGCTAAAAGAACCAGAGCCCTGCATCACTAGACTTCTACTACTTCCTCACAAGTAGCCTCTTCCCTTTTACTCATTTCCTCTTTCTCTTGTCACGACTCTTCCTCCCTCAGAGTGTTTGGCTTTGTTGCCAAGAAGCCAGGCAGCCTGGCAGAGAACGTCTGCCACCTATTTGCCGAGTTGGACCCCGAGCAGCCAGCTACCGCCATCGTCAACTTCATCAACAAGGTCATGCTGTCCCCGCGCAGATAGATGGAGACGGGAGTGACTGAGCAGCAGTACTGACCAGACATTCACTGCTCTTTAATGGCTCTATCTGGTTGTGGTTGGCTCTATCTGGTTGTGGTTGGCTCTATCTGGTTGTGACAGTCGCATCATCGTTGTACACTATTCCGACCGGCTGTTTTTCTTTTCTTCGTTTTCAGTCATGTTGTACAGCGTCACGACTCCTCCCTGGATGTGGAGGCTTTAGATTAGAACAGCCTTCCATGAACAAGAACCAACATTGATCAGGGGCTGCTGATTCACAACTTTATCTCTGGGTCTGAGGCGTCACTGAGTAAGATTGCCATGGCAACCGGGCGTTAAAGCCTTACTTCAGGAGGCTGTGGGAAAGTTCACCAGGTGAAGGCATAAAACTGGATCATGTGTCAAATAATAATGAAAAATAAAATAAAAGCAAACTAATTTGACAAGGAGTAAAATAAGTTACACCAATAAGTAATATGATTTACGTCATTTTAAAAAGTCATACGAGGAAACTTTTCATTCATACTTCTTTATTTTTAGATATGGTTGTCCTCAAATGTCCTCCTACCCTTCTATTAAAGAAAGGGTCTGACATTTGCAGACAGTGCAGAACATAACCTTAGGACATGGTATTAAAACTGTTAGGACGGGTCCTGCAGCAGCTGTTCTGTGACTGCACAGGTTATAATGATGCAACCGTGTTGCTCACAGATAACATCTGGTATCACTGCAGCGCTGACCCAGAGTTACAGTTAGTGAAAGGAACACATGTAGTTTGATGGTCATATTTTTAACGTTATGAATAAGCCTCCTGTGGATATGATTCCATGATTTAACCTAAAAACAAGCCTTCTCTGGAAGTGTGCTCGTTCCACAAAATCACCTGAACTGCTCCATCTGAAGAGGCATCTGAAGTCAGATGTAGTGCTCGTAGAGAACCCCAGAATGAACCGAGCCACCTCGTGAAGGTGAACTCGCTTCATGATACAAGCCTCCTGTTAAATGTAGCTGAGCTGTAATCATGTTCACGCTGCTGACCAGAGATGCTCAAATCAGCTTTACAGTCGCTGTAACAAAGAGGATTTTTCCTTTTGCACTGTTTTGTACAAACAAAAGGCTCCCAGAGGTTCATCATTTAGATTTTATAACTAGCTCTTAAAACCGTTGTTTATATTTTTTATTGTCTCCACTAGAAAAAGTCCCTTTCTGCTGTTAAAAAGCAGCCAAAGCCCTGAGGATGTAATTAACTTTGTGTATGTAGAGATGCTGAGCTATATTCTGATGTACGTACAGCGTATCAGCAGCACCTTTGCCACTTAAACACGTAATCATATCGACAATCATGTCCGTGTTCCACTCACACACAGCGAGCCAGAGGCCTAACTTAATGAAAGCAAACACGAATGTGAAGTTTTATCACTTTTGACAGGTGGGTGAGGAGTGGCGCTTGTGTGTGTGTGTGTGTGTGTCAAGGGTAAATGTGCAGTGAGGTAGGTAAACATGTCAGATAAGGATATTGTTACGTCTGCTGTTGAAGTCATGTATGTGAAACCGGAGAAAAAGCCAAATGGAGGACGATGGTGTGAAATGTTTGCTGTTGATTCACCGCTTCACAACTTAAAGGACAACACGCACACACAAAAACCAGCCAGATGCCTAAAGACAGATGTACTTAACCAAAGATGAAGCACTCTTGTATTATTAAGCTTTTCATCAGCTATATTTTTGTACTTATTGCTTCCTGTATTTGTATTATGCATTTATTTAGTGTCGTTTTATTTGGTAGAGAAAACACTACTTGTATTACAACAATAATATATTGTGGTATATTTCCTTTATTGGACTCTGTATCATGTAGTAATATATTTTCACATGCAGCTATGGGGCGACGTACGAGACCAAAAGGAAACATTTGTTTGTATGGAAAAGGTTGTTACGCCATTTTGTATGCAAAATATAAAAGAAATAAAGAGAAAATTGTGTTACCTGAAACACACTTGGCTCTGTGTTTGCAACAAACTATTTTTCAGTTTGTAGTTGTCCGAGTTTCTTCTGGTGACTGGTTAAAGGCAGGAAAAGGTTGGGTTGTGGTTTTGGGAAGTATGGGGTTTGTTGGAAGTGTCCAGATTTTTATAAGTAAGTTTATATGCAGCAAGTCTGCTAATTTACAGCCGTGTTGTAGCAAATTCACAGCATCTCCTTTCTGCATTTAACTAGAAATAAAATCATCTAAGCTATGTTAACATGATTTTAAAGTGACCAATTAACCTTTAGGAAAGTGGGAGGAAGTAGACATATACACATACATACATAGAGAAAATACAAACCCCATACAGAAAGACCCCCAACACCACCCCCACCCCCTCCTGGCAAACCTCATACCAGCAACCATCATGCTGGTGCTAACCACCACCCCACCATGCAACCATGAAATTTACATAAAACATAAAGCAAGCACCAATATAACACCATGAACGTAGAACAATGCAATAGCAAGCCTTCCTCTCATTCTATCAGCAGAAAAGCAGCTTGTCTTTCCAGCGACTGTGTCCAGCTGCTCCTCGGGGATTTCAGGCCATTCCCAGGCTCTCCAGCAGGTCCAGCAGCTGTTTGGCATCAGCCTCCAGCCAAAGCTCATTTCAGCCTCATTCACTATGTACGATCTCAACAGTAAATAAAACAACAAATACCATGATTGATTATTTAGCATTTATTTATTCACAATTCCCTTTAATATAAAATTACAACCAAGCAGGAAAACATTTTCTGTTTTTAAAACCCCTGATTTAAATCACTCATTTTAAAATAAGTCAAATCCCAAAGATCATCTGTGTTTTCCAGGAGAGAGGTATTCTCACAACGTCTGGGGTGAGATCAGTGACGGAGATTCCCGGTCACCACACCTAGAAAACCTTTTTCCATGCATCTGCAGCTTAACCAGGAATGTGAATGTTTAAGAATCAAAACAAAGTTTCATGTGGAAACTTATGTCTGACATCCTTCCTCTCTGAATCTAAAAGCACTGTGCATTAACTTGATGTTGTGAAGAAAAAGGTTAAAACAAAAATATTAAATGTGCAACTAAAGAGTTTCAAGGTGCAAAACCCAAAGGGTCCAAACCAGAGAAAATAATCCCTCTTTGACCATCTTCAGCCAAAAGTGCTTAACAGTCATTCAAGCTCAGCTCATAAACAGAGTTATGCAACATTCAGGTTTTTGTACAGCTGTCATGTGGGTGGGAATGTACTTCACTCTCCCCCTGTGTGTGATAGAGGGCGCTCACACACAGCTTATTTCGCTCAACAACCTATTTGTGAGCCTGAAAAACAAAGACGCTTTTGAACTTTAACGGTGATGAATGATCTCTGCAGAGTGAAAACCACTAAATGTTGTTTGTTTCTAAACACATTGACTCTAAGAATGAGAAATACTTTAGGAAAGCAATTCTGACCGCAGGTTAACCTCCTATGAGGCAATACTTGCACTTCACTGCCACATGAAAAGCATTTACAGTCTGTGCAGTAAATAAACTGGCTGTCACACACTCCACCTACCACACCTGCTTTCCAGCCAGATGCTGCAAGTTACCTGGTCTGTGTGAAATGGAAAAAGAAAAAACTCTTTGGCATACTGAGGCTGCTGGTGGTCACTTCTCTTCAGTCTGTATCCTCCAAACAAATGGTGTGTGACCGCCACACCTCACAGCAGAGGTGTGTTAAGGGACAGGTGCTGACTTTCTGTCTGATGGTACGTGGTGTTGGAACCACAGTCTATGTAGCGATAGGCCTCCAGGCTGTTCTGGGATGTTCGCACCATGTAAGAGGTTTTCACTGTAGTTCTGAAAACAGAAGAGAATAAAGACGTTAAAAAACAAAAAGCTGCTGTGTCACAACCAATCAGCAGCAGACAAAATGCAGCATGTTTCCCCATCACGCATGATAACCAAAGACATAACACACAGTCTTTGTTAGGATGTCTTCCAACCTCACAAAGTTAATAAATAAAAGATCTTAATCTGAAGCCCTTTGTAAACTTTATACTCACTGTATATATATATACAGTATATATACTATACAGACTGACCGTGCGTTTTTCTTCCTATACAGACTGACCGTGTGTTTTTCTTCCTATACAGACTGACCGTGTGTTTTTCTTCCTATACAGACTGACCGTGTGTTTTTCTTCCTATACAGA
>JBAMHV010000014.1:22088592-22102489 GCA_037177535.1 Pseudomugil gertrudae
ATTTTCCATTAATTCCTGGAAGGTGATGCTACTTACTCAACAAAATGTTCCAAAATAATAGTTTGACTTATGTCTACAAAACAAATGAGCAGAAAACAGAGGTCCTGCAGTACTATTATGTATATTTTAAAGACATAAATCTGACCCACACAATCACTCAGAATATCGGGTCTTCAGAGGGGGTGGATCATGTGTTGGTCCTACCAGAAACAATGTTCACGATGCGATAAGGAATTCCCAGTGACTGATAGAACTCCTCTGCTGTTCCAATCATCTCATCAAACATCTCCCAGGATTTGCCGTCATGCGGGGAGGCATAGATAAACTGTTCGATCTGCAACAAGACATATCTGTATAACTGACTGCACAAGTCTACAAATTTACTAGGAAACAAAGAAAGTCGTGTGGCTTCAAATCCATGTGTTTTAGTAAAAATAACACCTTTATTTCCTTACTCATCATCAGTCTTCAGATGATTCTTTAGTAGAAGTTTGTGAAACAGTTTCTGACTAATAACTACAGTTAGGAGTTGCATTAGCTTTCCCACTAACCTTTTCAAACTGGTGCACCCTGAAGATCCCTCGGGTGTCTCGTCCATGGGAGCCCACCTCCTGTCTGAAGCAGGTGGAGAAACCGGCGTAGCGGATAGGCAGTTCCTCGGGTTTGAGCCACTCTTCTCTCAGGAAGGCTGCAATGGGCTGCTCAGAGGTGGCGATGAGGTATTTCTCATCTATGGAGCTGTCATCTGACTTCTCGCTGCCCTTACCGATGACCTGGTGGAAAGGGGAGGAGTTTCAGAGTTGGATCCTGCTAAAAATCTTGTTTAGATGCATGTCTGGGACTGATGAATACAGTGATGTGCTCCTTAGTACAGGAGGTCTGATACGAGTCACAGCCGCAGCGTGAATAGCTGCACAATCATCTGCATGAAGAAGCAGGCGTACATGGCCATGCAAAATCTGATTTGATAAAAGTTGACTTCACTAAAGTCCTGGAAATTGATATTAATAAATCTTTATAAAGCTTATTGATAAATTGTTTTTAAAAAGTTGTCCAAACTTGTTGGATAATTTTTCAAAGCAAGACATTTGCTCCTACCAGAAGCAGTGTTCCTCTTCGAGTCTCTACTACTACATCAAAAAGGACAAAGAAATAGCTAAAAGGCGAGTTTATTTATACAGCACCTTTCACATACAGGACAGCTCAAAGTGCTTTACATTGAAACAGAAAATCATAAAGAAATTACAATAAAATCGCAAAACGAAAAAAAGATCACGACGCCGGCTGAGTCAAATCACAACAGTATCACATAAAGGTACCGTAAAGCTAAATAAACTATCAGTATTCAGATACAGCCAATCCAAGATTACACAGAGAGACATACAGAACTGGACAGTACTGAGGTGCAGCTAACTGAACCAGCAGAACCAGTTCATGCAGAGTGGGGAGAAATACCACACGAGGAGAGGGTAGGGGGGGGGGGTGCGAGTCCCCATCAGGACTACAAGCTGTGCGCTCAAACAGTCCATGCTGATGACCCTCACTAGATGAGGAGTGCAGCAGAGACAGTGAAAACCAGTAAGTGTCTGTGTATGTGATATGAATGTGTGTGTGCATGTATAGTGAGGTGTATGATCCACAGTCCTAAAAGGGAATATTTATTAAATCTAAATTAGCAGAAATAACACACAGAACAACAGTGACCATCAGCTGATCATTCCCGTGAGTCCTGGCTTTCAGGAAAACAAAATACTAGCACTGAAACAGATACATAAAGAAACTTCTTTAGCTTTTTGTAGTTATTCATGCTACTATTCATCTTCTGTCCTCTTAAGCTGACTTACTGCTCTTCATCAATCATCTCAGCTTTATTCCATTTGTTTTTCTTCTTTTCAGGCATCATAGAACTTTCTTCTCACTTGTTGAGCTTTACCACCAATCAGTAAGTTACCAAACTGGTCATTGACAAAAAGTGGTTTCAACTTCATTTTTGGGGTCTTTTTAAATAATAAATTCTAATAAAAACAGCATTATCATGGCTCACTCATTGTAGATTTACCATACAGTATTCAGAAAACACACTACATTTTGCAGATTGATTGAAACCTTGTAAAGAAGATATAAAAGCCTGGATATTTTCCCCTGATCACCTAACGATTAAGCTACCACTTGCAATTTACCCGCTACAGTTCCTGAGAAACTATTGACAATAGAAGTAAGTCCTGTTTTACAGGTTAGGCAAAACGGACATGGACTGCATCCTTCTCAGTAGCTCATATAGACATTATATTCAAACATAATGCAGCATGCAGTGCCTGACTTTGACCTCCAGAGGGCACCACTGAAACTACAGAACAGGTCAAAGAACAGTACAGACCTGGAGCCTCGTTTAGAAAACTTTGCATAGGATCTCTACCTGAATTGTACTTACGCAGTAAAATGAAAAAGTTGCTACGCCAAGTTCAAGATCTGATTTATAAAACTCTGCTTATGCACAGGTTCACACAATTTCCCTTTAAAGATCACACTCCTGCCGAAAAGGTACGTCCCCGCCCCTACACACACACTTTCTACCACACACGGTCAATGCAAAGCAGCTCATACATGTCGGCATCTGAATCAACGAGTATCTGTGGTGTTTTAAACGAATCATGGTATTTGAGAGGACACGTAAACGTAACTTTTCACAGACTGAAGTCGGTGAAGTGGAGACACGCCAGGAGATCCTGCTTGTGGGTCGTTGTTGTGGCGTAACGAGCGGCAGCACGGCAGTAAATAGTGGCACTGAAATGTTCGCTCTGTGGGCAAAGGGTGCGAGCAGTCAGCACCTTGGTGAGTCACTACTGTCGCCTGCAGCAGCCATCACACTGCAATGTTTAAATGCTTACACAGTTATTGTACCAATAAACACCATAGCAACATACTGTGCTTAAATACGAATAAATACCTCAGTATTTAAGCATGTCTATATTAATCCATGGCTGTGTCTCCATCAGCGCACTAACACTACTACGTGCACTATATTTAGGTGCGTAGTGCGTTCACACTGACATTTAAGGAGAAAAAGTGCACTGAAAGTACCCGGATGCTGCCTTAAAACTGGCCAATAATGTAGTGTGAAACGATGGACACTTCACGCACTAAACTGACGCCATCTTGCTGACAGAGCGGAAAAGGAAATGCTGGACTTTCAAAATAATGGCGGTAAACAATACAGCGGCGGAGGCTAATTTATATAGATGTGAGTATGAAGTTGTTTCCTTACGGTTCTCATGTATACCGCAGCTTGCTACATATTCAAACAATTGTTAGAGATCGCGGTAACCGATCCAGTACAGTTAGCATAAGTAAATGTTAGCAGTTTTTAGCCGTGTAGTGGACACAAAATTATTATTTTAATAAAATAATATGTGACTTACCGTCACTACCGGTAAGTGTCAAACATCTAGTATTCCATGTGAGACAGCACTTACCCACAATGGTGCGCACTATGCACTGATTCCAGCGCACTATGGAAATGACACACATACATGTTTCCATGTTTTTGATTACGATACAAAGATGCGACTTAAATGTATTATCTTATCAGCTGTGTTGCCAGTTTTCCTTCTCCAAAATGTTACTACCCAAAGTCCAAATTTGACACAGCAGTACGCACTTTTCTCTGTCACGTTTATTTTTCTAAATCCCAAACTTTGCTTAGTAAAATACTTTTCAGGTTTGTTTTTTGCGTAAGCAGCTTTATAAATGAGGCCTCTGATGATTTCACTGCAGGCTCATTCTTTCAACGTGACAGGTACTCGGCTTCTTTAGATAACACCTATCTCCTACAGCTCCACATCACTCAGCAGGAAAGGAAATCCAGCTCCACCAAGTTACTGTACAAAACCAAAGTTAAAAAAAGAAGCACAGGCTTGCTTACCTTGTAAAGCTCCTCGTCAAACTGGCTGAGTTGGGCCACCTCCTGCATCACCTCCTTTCTCATAAAGAAGGGTGTGTACAACATGGTGTAGTTCTTGCTGTGCAGGACCCTGAGGGCAAAGTTGATCAAAGCCTGCTCTAGGAACACCAGGGGCCCCTGACAACACAGGAGAGGACACCGCTTATAAACCAGTTTCCCATTTTACAGGTCAGGACATAAAAAAACATAAAATGCTTCTTTCAGGTGTATCTGTGCAGATTCAGATGCAGGTGGAGGGGCATGTTTGTGCTTGTTTGCAGCTGTGCGTTTGTACAGACGAGAGGAACAAACCTTCAGGAAGTAACCTCTGCTCCCTGCAACAATGGCACCCCTTTCCCCATCGAAACCATCAATCATAACCACCAGGTCAACGTGGGAATACTTCTTCTGCACGCTGCAGTCGCCCCAGGTACGCTCCACCTTGTTATCTGCATCCTGAAGGGAGCAAAATGCATTCATAAAATCAAGTATTAATCTGCATGTAGCGTGCTAAATGCTTTCCTGAAGACTAATGACTGTCAAAGAAAATGGTAAATATACAGGACAAAACAGGGTTTCAGTTAATTAGGTGTTGTTGAGTTACTGAGAGGACACTTCCCTTGCTTTGCTAGCCACCCCCCACATGGGTTTTACGTTAAGGGCTCCATAAATAACCATGTCTGTTATGATGATACATATCTGAGCCTCAATTTTAGCAAGTAAAAATGGCAAACGACACAACCACTGTCTCCTGTCTGAAATGCCATGCCCAACAACATAGCATCCACAGAAAGAAAGGAAATCACGACTGAAAAGGGCTGCAGGTAAAAATGTGCTTTCAAACTAAATCTGAGACATGTGGGATTAAAGAAGTGCCAGAATCAAGGTGTGTGTCTCTGTCAGAGCAAAGCCACGTGGAACACAGCAGAAAATATAAATGTTCAGAAAACCACGTTACTCCATTTCATCGAACAATTAGTAATGTTTGCTGAGATGTTTGGCCCAAAAAAAAAATGCTGAGCAGTTTTAGATATTTTAACAGAGGAGTAAATGTCTCAGGAAGCCATCAGCCAGTGTTGATGTCAGAGAAATGAAAGGAATACAGATTCACCGTAGAAATACCACGAGGAGCAGATAGTATCACAAGAGTAAATACTTTGCTATAAATTTTCTTCCATCCTCATGGATATGGTAAATAACTGTAAATACCTGTATGAATGGACCAGATGGGTGTGTACCAAAGTACCTACCTCATCATTGCTAATAGGTACAGACGGGTGCAGGAGGTTGCCAATCTCCCTTAGGTACTCAAAGCGCTCTGCCTCCAGCTTTATCCTCTCCTTGTCAGTTTTCTCCACTGCCTCATCCACAAGTAAACGCACCTTTTTGATCTGTGTAACCGTCAGGGCCTGACACACACACACACACACAATAAAAAATAGGAGGTGAACAACTGATGCAACAAAGGCAGACTTTTTCTGACAACATGCAAAGATGCTAATACATGACTGTTACTCGTACTGATAGTGTTTCGGGTGTCAGGGACTCCAGGTTCTGTGCTTCTTCTGGTACAGAGTCATCATCCCCAACTGGCTCCTTCTTCTGCATTGATAAAAAGAAGGATGTTAAAGCTACACATTCAAAAGCTTCTCAGTCTTAAATCTGACCAGAGAGTAGGGGCTTATCCATATAGATCATTATTTACTGATGCATACCTTCATTTTCTCCCCAATGCTCTTGCTGCAAAGGTTCTTTGCTTTGTTCAGGTTGTCTGCAGTGAAGCGGCCTGTGGGAGGTAAATGCATCAGTTAGAGCATCATGCATGATGCGACAGTGTGAGAGAGACCTGCAGCAGCAGGGCTGATAGCAGGATGACGTGTTATTACAGCCACATCTACAGTAAAAAAGCGTAGGGAAGCTATACATTTTTATACTAATATTGTTTAAAAAGAGTGGTGGTATAATAAACGCTAACATGACGATATGATCTGTACCTACATATCAGGGCGACTTGACATGTTGCTTGCTGGGATTGCATCAGATTGCACATCATCACCGGCACTGCTAAGCTAACAGCATTAACTACGGGTTTACATTCATGTATCCGTAACATCATGTATAGTGAAATAGTATTTGATCTATCAGAAACCAGATGTTAAATAAAATATGATAGTAAGATTAAGGAAATCCTGGTGATACGGATACATTAATGTAAACCAGCTAGTTTAGATTAGCAGAACTATGCTACTTTTTGCTAGCATTAGCCTCATTGCGTCCTCGTTTCTTTCTTATGAGGAACACGCAAAAATCAGTCAGCCTTTGGTTTAAGTTGCTTATCCTCATTAGAAATATTTTTTTCAAAAGGGAGGAAAACCCCATTAACATCCCGGTGCTACGCATGAGGTTCCTTCCCTATGCTAACTTTAGCTTCTTCATTTTAGCCACTAACGTTTGCTGCCAATACAAAACAACAGGGATGCGCAGACTCTTACATTTTCTCCATTCTGTGTCTGCAGCGACCAACTTATCAACCAGTGTCACATCTTTAAACCTCTTCCTCTGAGTTTCACGGATGATTTCTGGATCGCCGCCTTTGTCGGTCCGAAACAGGTCAAGATCGAGCACCATCTTTCCACGCTGCCTGTAGAGACTGAATGAAGTCACACCGGCGTCTCCAGGTTGCCAGGTTGTGTCGCTCATGTAACTAATCCGTATTCTCAGACTGAACGGCTGTGTAAAACTGTTTATATCATAGTTATTTTTTTACAGCAACCTCTCAGTTATCTATCTTTTTTTAAAACTTCTGTTTTGTTGAGAGGAAGTTGATATAAATGTTTATTATTAATTAAAAGTGAGTGGGTTGGGGACATTTTTTATTGCCGTCTGGTAATGTTTAGAGTCAGAAACTTCACAATGCAGGTTTCAGAATTAATTTATTACATGGTTAGTGCACAAAGTCAAACGTATATTTTACAAAAATGTATGAAATATTAGACAACTCATTCATGTGTAACCTCACTTCACCATTTAATGACAAAGGATAAGATTATGTCTTCTATTTCTCTGTAGATTTTAATTAAACGTGCATACAGTTACATAAAACACAACTAAACATGGATGCATGTTGAGTACATACTATCCAAAGTACTATGTTCAGTACTTTGAGTTTAACATTTTCAAAGAATAGCTGCATGTTATTGGTATTCTTGTGTGTAGTGAACTCATAGCAGCTTTATACATGACAATACATGAATGGAAAACTTTTTTTTAAAAAAAGAGAATATTAGGCTCCTACATAAGATACATGAGATATTAATGTATGCACTTAGTGTGTTACTAACATAAAGTGCATAGTGGCTGCCACTGTACAACTTAGCCATATGTGGTTAGCTGTTAAGTTAAGCCAGATAGGCTGGATAATACACATACTATAAACACCCTTCAGCAATGTGTTTGGTCAAAATGTTCCTGTACCAATGAATCTGCTATTTGAACCTGAGAAATACAATTAAAGGAAACAAATCCCCTCCAATGGACTGGCGACGTGTCCAGGATGTACCCTGCCTCTCACCCGAAATGCTGCTGGGTTAGGCTCCAGCTACTCGCGACCCTGAATTAGAAAAGCGGTAAAAAAAATGGATGGATGGATACAAATCCCCTCCTTCATAGTCTAGTCTCTCCTGGTGTGCTGCCTTGTTGCCTTCATTGTTGTCTCAGCCTCATGGATAGCCCATTGCAGAGCCACTCCAGCTGGCACCTGAGCAAAGCCCTGCTCTGTGATGTGGTTTATCTTCAGGTAACACCCTGGCTGGTGCAGTGCCACTCCATGAAGGTGGGAGAAGAGCAGTGGTAGGTCCCTCGTCAGCGTGTAATGAGATACTAACCTCAGCTCAGTTGGGATATCTGTTTCCTCAGAGTACTCAAAGATGGCTGACATGTATTTGGACAGATCCTGGCCTCTGGCTTTGGCTTGGCCTACCTCTTCTCCAATAAGTTGGATCACCGCTTCAGAGGTGAATGCATTTAACCTTAAGTTAAGTACTTCTTCATTATCGTCCTCCGGATATGGAGTCTCGTGTCTTTGCTTTAGTCCTGGAGAACATATCACCAAGACAAAATTGCTTTCCCGAATCTGCCGGCAGTGCCAAGCCATACTGCCTTCCTGAGCCACACTCAAAGAATCCCAAAGGTCCAGGCACACCTGAGAGGGCGCACAACAAAAGCCACATGGCAAATTCATCCAATTAAACACAAAACAGGCCATAAACAAAATGTTGCAGAAATTTACAGAACAGCGTTTGGTGTAAATTCCCATCCAGCACCTGAGTGGCCATGTGCTGCTGAATGAAGGCCCCTAAGTGCATGACCGCGTTGACGTGAGCGGGGCCATCGTGGTTACTGTAGCATATGAGAAGACGCGGAGGAGTCAGATTGTGTTTAGGTAATGATACCATCTCTTCCTGAGTCCCACTGTTTTCATGTTGCCAAACAATATCTATAAAGATGAGAATGAAAAACATGTGATGATATTTTACGTGTGGTCACAAAAAAATGTTGTTTCTAAACGTATAAATGGAACAACATGACCCCGAAAGCAATGGAAAATCTGACTTCACAGTTTGACTTTCATTAGCACCTTGTTTTAAGTCAAGTTTTGCCTTTTGCAGCTTGGATCTGCAACAGATGAGAGCTGCCAGTCCAAGAACGGCAACCAGAACCAGACTGACAGGAAGCACCACTGGCAAGGCGGGGGCGGCAGAGGAACCTGCTGAGTATGGAGAGGTTTTCATTAACAAAGGAAAGAAATAACTTACCAGCATTGTCTCTTCCAATTCATGGTTTTTGGATCTTGATTGCAAACTGATCCAACTTTTCCTGTTCGATAAGCTGCTTTCTGGTGTTTGTGCGTTCCACACAAAGGCGTTTATTTTCCCCTTTTATTAATCTGATAACATGTCCTGCAGCTCTACGACCAGATGAGTAGTGATCTTCTTCAACACAAATGCAATATTAAAGTAAACAGGACACTTTAAAACACTGCATGCATGACAACAAACAAGCTATATTAATGTTTGTTACATCTGACTACGAGCGAATCTCATCACACATCTTTTAAAACGGACGTTGTTTTTCTCGGTTATCTTTCTGTCTCTTTAGTCTGAGTAATCCCAGATTATAAAAACCCTGGGACAATCTTCTGGAAGCTAAAAGATCATTTCAGTCCTGTTGCATTTTAGGTGAGGTTCTGGGTATATTAGACAAATAGACCGTGTTTGTGCTTGCTGGAGTCTCAGCACTGTTCTGCTGAGCACACGCTAAAAGCAGGGACTCCATTTAATTTGTATTCACATACACTCTGATGCACATATATGTGTTTTTAATCTTATAGCTGCTGGGATCTGTTAGATGAACTGTAATCAATCAGATTAATCTAATATCAATACCTCTGCGGTGCACATAGAGGTAGCAGCAGCGAAAATAAGTTTCATCTGTTTTAACTCAAAATCTGTCAATACTGAATATTTTTTGGGTTTTTTGTTTGTTTTTACTGGTGTCTTTTGGATTCATGTCACATCTTGTTTCTGACTTGGAGTTTAACTGCTGACAGAGACAAATACATTTCTATATAAATACATCTTTTTTTGCTGCTTTTCCAAAGCAAATAAATCCAAAGCTGGAAAACCAATAGAGTGGGAGGTTTATTACAGTGTAAGCTAAAAAAATAAATAAATAAAATGCATACTTTGATTTTATTATTATTTCTAATTGTATTTTGACTTTAGAAGTGTGAATGCATATTTTCAGACAATGAGCAGGTGGGGTGCTTGTTTTGGGCTCAAAATGCTTTCCCAACATAATCCTACTGTAATAATAAGTGTAAGATTACAGTTTAAGAGTCTATCATAGCCACCGGAAGTTAGAGCAGATAATCTGTTTGCTGATGTAATCCCATACCACTGCCATAGATGTGTTTTTATGTCCTAAACTCCATAATTTCCATTGTTGTATCACTCATTATTGTATAAACAATTAACTATACATACTGTATAAACAGCACTAACAGATGTATACATTAGTTTTAGACTGTGAAACATCTAAGTAGCAAAAAATCCACACAAGTAGTCCATTTTACCATGATGGGGTGGTTAATGGGTGACATCGCCCACTGGTTGTGGAATATTGAAAATAAGAGTTTGGGATTGTAGATGTCTTATAAGTTGGATGTGTTCTCAGGTGACTCTGAATCAGCTCAGTCTAAAGCATCTTGTGCATCACAGTAAGCTGAAGTGTTTCATTTACTCTGAATGGAACCATGTTTCAGAACATGCATCCTTTACCAGTGGGTTTTATATCTGTGAAGAAGAAAGTCTGGTGATGTCTATCATGATGGTAAAGCAGAAGCAGTAAAACAGTCTCCCTACCTGTCTGGATCCTCATGATGTGAACATGAAACTTTTTCCTCACAGCATCCACTTCATTAGCTGCTAGCTATAAAACATGAAAAAGTCTGAGCACAAAAGATTATCGGTGGAAATTAAAGCTTCATCAAATAGTGATCAGCTAATTCTTTGCCTTGTTCAGCATCTCCCCACACACCACACACACACACCACACACACGCACACACACACACACACACACACACACACACACACACACACACACACACACACCACACACACACACACACATACACACACACCACAACCATAGAGTATACCTCACACCAGGTTCCTCCCACAGTCTAAAGACACGCATGTAAGGCTGATTTCAGTCTCTCAATTCCTGCTAGGAGTGCTTAGGAGTCTGGTTTAATCTGGTTAAACCATAAAATAATCATTTAAAACATCTGTCGTTAACTTCTGTGTGCAAGTAGCTGGAAAGTTAGCTTTTGGCAGCTGTCACAGTGTTGATCATTTTTATAACAGCTCACTTATACAGGGTCTGTTTTTATATTAATTTTTTGTATATTCTTCTTTATTTATCTTGGGTCATACATACACTCACTCAATGTGTTAACATACAAAGCTGTCATAAAATTATACTTAATGTAGCATTGTAGCAATAGGATGACATTATTATGCCTGAAAGCTGAAGTCATTGTAGGGGCAGCACCTCTGTGTAGGCTAAGAAAAATAAATGTAATCATTGTACTTTAAAAAAATCTTTTTAAAATACTGTAATCAGTCACAGGTGAGAATCCTCTTTCATTTTTACCTCACAGGTGTAGTTGGTTCCTTCTTGAAGACCACTAAGCTGGTAGCTGTGGTGAGTTTTGTTTTGGGACGTATTCTATGGAAATAAAAACAGAAGTTGATGCAGCCATTCGGTTAGATAAAAAGCTCAGTAAGCATTATTTTTCCTTTAGAAGCATAGCTTCAAACCAGACCATGTCAAGGTCCAGTTCAAGACGAGGCAAATGTGGACGAGTGCCTCACACATAAGACAGACTGTAGTGAATCTTCTACTCTAACTACTATAACTTATCTCATCCAGCATTAAAGTATCTGCATGCTTTGTCTGGAGGAACTTAATAGTTTGTTTGTTTGTTTTAAATAAATGTTTGTATTATAGAGTATACATAGTACTGCTGGACTTGACTGGAGAGGATAAAATAGAGTAAAGAAGAACACTGAAGAATAGGAAAAGAAACAGAACAAATAGGAGAAAAAATACCCCACATAGAACCAAAGGCTATAGGCCAGGGTGGTCACAGCGCAGACCCCTGGATATGGCATATCCTGCCTTCTCCAGCGTTTGAAAATTGATAACTTGAAAAAAGTTTTGAAACCTTGATATTTAAAATATAATATGTATTTTAAATAATAAATACTTAAAATATCTGAAAAAAATGTTTGAATTGCTACAAGCATAATTCTGCACAAGAGGTTTAGTTTTCATACGTTTTGAAACCTTGAAACTTGAGTTTTAAAAAGTTAAAACCTTCTGCAAACATCATTTTATATGTGAGCTCTGGGTGCAGCCCTGGTTTTTCATTTAGCTTCAAACTTCACCCTCACATTTCAGAGTTTGTAGCAATCACATGATTTTTGCAGCATTCTCTGTCTGCTTTGGTTTGAATCTCTGAAACTCACACCCTGAAAACCTTTTAAAAAAGGCTCCATGGGGAGAAACACCTGCCTCTTCTAACCAATCGTTTCTATGGTAAGGTACTAAGCCTGTTTCATACTCCACGAGTAGAGAAAAGTTTGCTCTTGCTCTCGAGGCGGCAAAAACAAGAACATTTTTCTTTGGGGTTTGGTTGCACGGTGCAATGAGCATCCTGGTTTATTGCTGTTTTTAGACTTTAGCAGGAGAGAGAGAGCCTAAGAACTAGGACTGAGAGGTTAAAGAAGAGTTTCCTCCCCCAGGCTGTCCGCTTGCTTAACCGAACTATATTATATTGCACATGTAAATAAGGATACAAATATACAATATACATAAGTTTGCTGCTATTTTTATTTTATTTTTTTTATCATCATCTTATTTAAAATCCCAACATCCTTCCATTCTGTTCTATTTTATTCTATTTAATAAATATTAAGACTTTCTTCTCCAAATGTTAAAGGATGCAGGTACAAAAATACATTTCACTGTATAATTATGCTGTGTATAATTGTACAGTGACAAATAAAACCTCTTTGACTTTGACTTTGACCTTTAGCAGTCAGGATGAACAGAACCGGGCTTACTGACTTGAATAGTCTATTAAAAGAGGAGCTGTGACAGATGAAGAGGAGCAGCATGAATAACAAAGTCTTTTTATTCTTTACTATTTCATTTGTACCTTTGTAGGTGATCTAAGACTCCCAACAGCTATACAGCCCTTTTCTGCTTTTACTGTAAACACTACAATCCAGGCTGTTTAAAAAAGCCCACTAAGCATTGAAAGTGATATGGGTGTGTGGGGGTAAGGGAGTGTGCCATAAACAGGATAAATAACATCAGCTGACTGGATTTCAGTCACGTTGAAAATCAACAACAATAAACAAAGTGCTTTTTGGGAAGGAGGCAGAAGCAGCTGTTGCCACTGTTGAGTCAAAGTAACATATTACACACATATATTCATGGAATCAAAACGATGCAGTACAATACTGAAGGGAAAAAGCAGTTTCAGGGAAAGAAAGCACTTACAGGAGTTATGTCTGTATATCTGTTCATGCCGTCAGCGTAACACCGTGAGAAGTAACCTCGGATGCCCAGGTTTGGAGGAGCCAAGTTAAAGATCACAGTAACGACACCTCCTTCCTGTTGAACCTCAACATATTTGGGGTACCAGTCTGCAACACAGACAAAACACACACAGACGTAAAGCTGACTTAATATCACTGCATCAGATTCAGTTACATTTGAAGCTTTGAGGAGATTCTCTCACCTTGTTTGCAGTGCTCAAAACCTTTCCTCTCTGCACATGCTGCAAAGGAGGAAAGTACACCCGTTAACTCGATGCTGTTTGGATTATTAAAGATACATGAATGTTTAGAGAGCAGACAAGATGAGATGTTTTATGTATGGCCTCATAAAAAACAACAATCAGGACGTAATTCTGGATGCTGTCCTGAAGCAGCTTCAGATCTCCGCTGTAATGAGAACTTTACTGGGTCTTACTGCGAGTTGAAAACATCTTGCTGCGGTAGAACTTTTCCCACTCCTCGGGCACTGGCAGAGCCATGACTGTAACAGCATATTGGGTTCCCAGGGTGAGACTGGCAAATGGGTCCGACTTGTACACCTGCCAGATTTAGCAACAGTGGTGAATTGGTTTAATCCAAACACAAACATAAACTTTTAAAAGCCGATTTAGGAGTTGCACATCTCCCATATGCATTAAAACTATTAATCAAGTGTGTAACCTTGGTGTGCTGATGGACTCAGATCTGAAGCTGTGACTAAGAAGCTTTTTACCATCAGAAACATCAACAGGATTAAAAATTTAGTCTCCCAGAAAGACCAGTAG
>JBAMHV010000014.1:22102589-22116252 GCA_037177535.1 Pseudomugil gertrudae
CTGTTTTTATGCTTTTCTGTTTCAATGTAAAGCACTTTGAGTTGTCCTGAAAGGTGCTGTATAAATAAACTTGCCTTCTTTGTGTCTTTTTGTCGCCACCTCTAATGATTCCTGTCAGCACTGACTGGTGAAATCCTGCTTACTGTCTTTAGGAAGCTTTGATATGACTCAGACCCTGTTAACTCGTGACTTTCTTTAGAACAGGTAAGTCTCACACTTCCTGTTTTTTTTGCTTTCCATGTATTCACTTATTTGATGTCTATAAAAGCTGTGAAAGAGGCATGTTTATCATTGTGTTACAGCACTGTTCACTTTAACAGCAGTAAGTATTTAGGAACTGAGGACAAGTCTTTTCCATTCTGGCTTAATAAAAAGCTTCAGTAACTCAGCAGTCTGTTGCAACATTTTGTGCTTCATAACATGCCACACATTTGGAGACAGGTATGGACTGCAGGTAGACCATTGTTCCTGCTTTCTTGAAGCCATGCTGTTGTAACACATGCAGAATGAGGCTGTTTTGCTAAAAGCAGGGATGTCCCTGAAAAAGTGGTGTGTTGTTCCAAAACCTTTATGTGCCTTCCAGCAGTAACGGTGCCTTCACAGATGCTTTCCAGAAGTTTCCCATCATGCCATGAACACAAACACACCCTCAGACTATTTTAGATTCTGGCTTTTGAACTTTGCTCTGATAACAAAATGGACAGTTTGAACATTAAATATTTAGCTTTTTAGTGTATTAGTGGGCTAAAAAAAAGGATTGAAAATCAATGTATTTGGTTTTTATTTACATTTGACACAATATCTGAGCTTCATGGACACTGGGCTGGTACATGCTTAATGGTTTTTAGAAATGAATGCAATTAAAATGTTCTGAATAGCTGCAAATGTTTGGGCACCCTGCAGGGTCAGCAGTGGCAGGTTTGGCAGGTTAGCAGCTCAATAGTTTAGCTCTTCTTGGTCTCTGGTTGTTTGATTATCATGCATGATATCTTCCATCAGTTTTGCACTCATGTTAACCTCTAGGGAGATTTTAAACCTTAAGCTTCTTCGTCCTGAGTTTAGCATATCTTTTGGTAAAAGCCACATTCAGTTTCCTATATTATTTAAACACAGGATGTTCGATGTTGGGGCTGCACGGTGGCACATAGCACTGTGGCCTCACAGCAAGAAGACATGCACCATGGGGATAGGCTGATGGGAGATTGCCCATAGGAATGAGTGTGAGTGTGCATGGTAGTTTGTCTGTGTACTGTATGTTGGCCCTGTGATGGACTGGCAACCTGGCAACTGGCAACCTCTCGCCTGTTGACAGCTGGGATTGGCTCCAGCCCCCCTGTGACCCCGTTCAGGGAATAAGCGGTAGAAAACGGATGGATGTTCGATATTGGCTTTTTATTCATCTCTGATACATACATTTTGTCCAATTCCTAAATTCCAATGCCAATATCAACCCATTACGATATATTTTCTTCACCCACGAGTCCACTTACAAGCATCTTATGCTGTAGTGACGACATGGTTTGATGTCATAGCCGCAGGATTTTTTCCAAGTTGTGTCAAACGAGCACATATATCTGAAAAACTATAGACATTGCTCACATTTCAGTTAGAAGTTAGAAGAGTCTTTGCTAAAGAGTTTGATTTAAAATATGTATATTTTGTATAAAGCTTATTAAAAAAGGAAAAATTGGTACTTTCCGTATCACATTTTATTGTCAGTGTCAGACAGCAGCATCCAAATGCTGATCATATTGGACAGCTCTGATTTCTCTAAATACTTCTTGCAGCCAAGACTTTGCAATGTTTTGTGGAACTGAGCCAGGACATTGTTTCCCTCTTCACAATGCATCTGTTAGGGTCATAATATTGAAGGCGTTGCTGCATAATACAACTTTATATTACTGCAGTCTGAAACCACCAACTTCCTTCTCTGACATACCATCCTAAAATTCAGTCTGAAGTGTTTCCACACATAGAAATAGATTATATTATTAAGAATATTAGACAATATCATTGAACATAGCTGAAAAGCTCAGTAGGACAGGCTCACTGGTTAGAAAATATGAGAAAGTGAGGTCTAACCATTTGGGCATGTGAAGCTGGGAGGGAGACGTTACGATGGAAGAGAAATAGCTGACAGGCAACGCGGGAACCTCCCAAAGCCTGAAGAGTCACCTGAAAGCCTCGCAGGAAAGCGATACCTGCAGCAAACACAACAAAGATAGAGCTATGCCAGTATAAAAAAGTAATTACTCTCCAAAAAACACCTTCATAATGCCAAACACACAAAAAGTAGCAACAGCCAATGTTTCAGAGCTTTGCATGTTCCCTTCAGATGTCCAGATAAAAACTGTGGAAAGAATTCCTTCTTACATGTGTGGGCAATTATTTAGTTTAGTTTTTAAAAATCCAAGTGTTTGGCTGAAGATTTGACTCTACTTTAAATAAAACCAGACTATCACTGCCTTGATCAAATGAATGAACCATACCATAATGACTGGGCTTCCAGGAAACAACAATAGTATCAGATTCAGGGTTTGGCTCAGGAATAAACTCAATTTTCACATCATCTGGTGCTTGGACGTAGTGCTGGCAGAGTATCGGGTCATCTCCAAGCAGCTCCAAACAAGGCCACGGAATGCAACCTGAGAAGGAATAACATCCAAATCGAGACAAAATGGCTGAAAATGGGTCAGAGTAATACAAGTGAAATAAAATGTAAAGGAAAGCAGGTGGTAAGACCAGTCCACACAAATGCTTCCGTTACAGCTGTGTGAGAAAAACATGTGGATAAAATAATGTGAATGTGCCAATTATTTATTCTGCTTGCAGAATACTGGAACTTCTTATTTGCTCTTCATGCTTTGATAATGAAATGGAAATGTGAAGAGGATACGTTTACCAGATCTGCATAGCAGAAATTCCAACTTCAGCCACACAGGAAGCAAAAGATGGAAAAAGTTTGGAAGTTTCAGTGGAACCAGTCACACACAGTGAAAACAGTTTGAAGCCAACTTACTTCCAAAGTTTGTGTTAAAACCCAAAGCTTCTTTAAGATCATCTCCGGTCACTCTGCAGTAACCGCACGCTGGTTTACCCTGCAGAGAGAGAGAGAGCGGTGCTGGAGTTAGACCTGTGATGTCCAGGATGAATAGTACTGGTCACCAGCATATATTTACTGTACCAGTCAAAAGTTTGGACACATTTTCTCATTGAATCTAAACATTTGACTGTCGGTTTACACACTTACAGCAAAGATGAAATAAAGCCAACATCAACAGAAAACACACACAAACACACACTAATGTTTCACATATTTTAATACTTTGCAAAGAAAATAAACTGATAAACCGAAACGATAATAGTTACATTCCAACAAAAGGCAATTTCAGTTTTTAAATTATCTTTCTTTTGTCACACTGAGCTTATGACAAGCAGAATTACTAAAATAGCAAAACAACATTAGGTCCAACCTTTAGCATCATGCTATGAGTTACTTCTTACCAGGTTGTATCGAGTGATTCTCTTTCTGACTCAGACTGGACCAGAAATCCTCTGTGTGAGTTGTTGTTGTTGTTTTTTAGAGGAAAACAAGTGATGCAAAATACTGCAGCATTACTATAATGGCTGGCGTCTCTCCCAGCTATCATTAGGTATATCACATTTCACCAGTTTTACATTAATATGATCAGAATACATGGATGACTTGTAGAGCTGATAACCTGCACCACTTAGCTCCATAGGTTGATTTATTTAAAACATATCACTTAAAGATTGATTGGATATTCTTTACCTGCCTTGTGTAATACACCCCCCAACCCCCCCATCTAAGTTTCTAACATAACTGAATGATGATAATACCCAGGCACGAAGAGACAAAGTCATAAGTCATTGACAGAAACAGAAATATACATTTAATTAAAAACTGTGTTTTTATTGGTTTCTTATCACTTTACTAAATTAACTTTGAAAAATTTTTGTAAGAGTTGTTCATGTGTCACACAGGGTCCACATTTTTGTGTCAGCTTTTTACTACGGCGTCTCTGAATGGACAAACAACTCTGAGTATAAGGCGAGAACCCTCTAATATTTACCTTTTCACTAAATTAAAGCAACATTTGTAAAGTTGCAGCAAACAATCGATTTTTTCCTAACTGTATTGAGATATTTAGGTTTAGGACAATTCTCGGGGGAGTGGAAACACAGCTACAGAGAGACAAATGATCACGCTCAGGAAAAGTAAAATAAATCAAACGTGCATGACTTTAGATGAAGGGAGGATGCTGGAGTACATGTGGAGAACATGTAAACTCCACATAGAAAGACCACTGCCTGAGCCGAGGTTCAAACCAGCGACTGTGAGGCCGCGGCGCCAACCACCAGGCTTTAAATGTAAACACAGCAAGACAATAAACATGTGCACAATGTTAAAGTATAGTGTAGTCACTGCTGCAGTGACAGATAAAAACATGTTTATGCTGGGAAGAATGAGTCAGTTTGTACCTTTAGGTTATTATCCTGTCATTCTATTATTATAATTATTATTTTATATTATTATAAGATGTCCACATCTAGCTCTTTTAAACTGGACCTCGCCTGAATAGCATAAAAATGATCCTCATCTAATGTCAGAAGCCAGGTTTAATAAATCACAACACAAAGTTTCATACATCAAAAGAGTCTTTTCTCTATGTGTGGGATAATCTCATCCAGACGTCACCCATCTTGTTGTTGTAGCTTTGAACTGAACCTGGTTTAGGTGGTCCGGATCCCACTGTGACATCAAGATAAAGTTCATTTCAGCATTGTGGGATAATATGTCATCCATGTTGACATTTGGCTGATAGTCACAGAGTCAGCTATTGTTTTAGTGCTTTGCTTACTTATTTTTTATTATCACGGTGCAATTATATATAATTAAATGCATACCATAACATAAAAAAAACCCATCAAAATGAGTATAATGTAAAAATCTGATACCTAAACCAAACCAGCTGCTCATATCCCAGCTTTGTTCCAAAGGGACATGAGGAAATGTCCATATTTCTTTCAGATGGGATGTCTTGTACAATCAGCCAAGCATTCATGAGCAGTGGGTTTTAGTTTTCTAACATCTGTGCCCAGTTACGTATATACTACATCAGTCTTTACAAAACTCTTTAAATTTAATGCATACAGAAAATTATGAGGACATGATTCAAAGATGTGCCAGTCTGAGTCTTCTACATATGATGCTCCATTACAAATGTGTTGAGGCTCAATTTGTGTGACTAGTGCAAATAGTGAACAGCACATATATAAAAAACCAACATTGCTATATTACTTTATGGCTTTATGTCAGCAGCCATATTGTGCAAAATATATCTCTCACAAACATCTGTGCTGGACTCTTGGAAATACAAATGGCAGAACATTAATGATGCAGCTCAGCAGAATAAGCAGTTTTATTTGTATAAAAGAGAAAACAAACTTTTTGTGACATCTAGCACACTGTAATATGTTCAGACAGAGCACGGCAGCATCAAGTCAGACAAAAGCTGGAGGTTAGAGAGCAAATAGGATGGGGTGGGATGGAAAACTCTTCAATTCTAATAAACTGTAACAAAATTAGTCAGCTGTAAAAAAAACCTTGTAAATGTTTGATCCAATCCAATCAGGCCAGAAGAACATGATGGGAAGCATGTGACATGTTGTCTTATGATCTCTTTAATGAAGACTTAACCAGAATAAAAAGCACCGTAAGATCTTCTGAAATCGTTAAACATCGCTTAACTTCTTCACCTCTTTCAGAAGCTTTAACTCTTATCAACGTTTTATTTCAAGCGATGTGATGTGAAGACTAATCTTCACATCCTTTTAAACAGGTTGCAGTCTGGACTTTGTATCTCTGTGATTCCTTCCTCTTTTCTCCTCATTCTGCTGTAGGTGTGTAGTTTCTGTGTAGTCTCATTTACCACCAGAGCACCTTGTTCATGCTGCACTGCCATGTTCTGTAGAGAAGATTCTCCTTTCAAAACCAGATGTTCTCGTTTGGTCGCGCTTACCTGTTAAGCATTGTTATTATTTTTAATGCTGTAATTGTAGCTCTTTTGTTTGTTGAACGTGTTGTGTGCAGTCTGATTTTAAGTCATACACGTGATGATTATGGTTAACCCTTTAATGTCTCGGTTTAGCTTGTGGTAGAGGTAAATTTACAGTGACTGTGGTGAATTTCTTTAACAGCCTGTGGGAATAAACCTTTTTGAACTTTATTTTTTATAGCTACTGTATATTCACTGGTCATTATATCTTTACTACTATAACTTGACTTCAACATATTCCTTTTCGGAATCTCAGGATCGGCCACATTTCTCCCTCTCAGAGAAAGTACGGTAAGAAGAAGGAGAGTTTCACCCTCAGGCACAAATGCTTAACTACACACTCGCACACAAGACAGGAAGGGATTGTAAATGACTCCGGTTGTGATCAGAACTCATGGAACGATAATCAACAATGATGAGAACAAGAAAATCAAATGAAAAGTCATTTTTTAACTAATTGTTCTGGTTAATGCTGAATGAATAATACACAGTTACTCTGGTGTTAGTAGATGTAAGTCAAGTTGGCTACTGTGTGTTCAACCTGGGATCAGCACATGGAATCTGTAGCTAATTCACCTTTTTTACTTGGAGCAAACTCTTATTTAATAGATGGATATCTATTATTTAATAGAAAGATATTTCAGAACCAGACACGGATACAAAATGTCTTCTCTGTAAATACTACTCAGGAAATAAAACCCGTCAGGCTCTTCTGATCAGATACATAATGATCCATTTACAGATGTTTGTCTGGAATCCCAGCTGTGTCCTGTCATTCTCTAAAGCTGTTGTGATTATTTAACTTGTGAACTCAGTGTGATTTCACCCTCCGATTGAGTCTGTCTTAAAGGCAAACCAAAAAACGTCTCATAATTTTGTGCTTTTTCACCTTGTTGACTTTAATGTCTGTTACCGAGCGGCACCATCCTGAAGGGACAGGACATTTTAGCTGTTTCTCTGTACTGATCATAAACTAAATAAACACGTTAGGAGGGAAAGCATGCTAATAGCAGGGCAGACCTCCATAGAATTATAACCTTGCAATACCTTGTTAGCTGGAGCCTCACAGCTTGAGAAGCGAGATATCAAATGGTATGTTACCAAACCCCACAGAAAAGATAATCAAAGCTACCTGTCGGATACATTCCAGACTGCAGTTCTGAGGAGAGATGGTTGCAGTTGATTCATCAGCCTGAGCGAGATCTGAAAGCAGGCAAAGAACTAGAGCTGTCCTCCACATGCTGCCAGTTTGAAATGGTCCAAATAAACGTGCAACCACACGGTGGCTTGGAGAAGCCACTGCTGGGTGTGAAAACTAATGTTGGAATGCTTTCAGCTATATGAGACATAGTGAAATAGATCTAGGAGGAGGGAGAAAGACAAGGAGGGGAGTGGTATCCTGAGGCCACAGGTGGAGTCAGAAAAATATGTGTTTGACAGCAAGTGTGTGAGATGAACTCATTTTGTCTTCAGGTCATAAAATGACCCGAAACAGCTTGAATGTTTTACAGACTTGGGATTTGATAACTTCCTGAAGTGACCACATTAGAAACGTTGCTTTTATTGACATTTCTATGGAAGCTGCCTACCATCTGGGTACTGTCACCTATCCACCAACTTTAAAACAACTTTCAAAGCTCAGTTGCAAATACAACCATCAGGGCATCATTTCTGACAGTATATGTTAGCCTCGTGCCTGGGGGCCTTTCTCTCGGGCAGTCATTAAAAGCAGATCATATAAAGTTACCGTTCTGATTCATTTATAGGCAAAGTAAGTGTTTACAAAAACAGTAACATACTGTATTTTTTTCATTTCATAAAACAAAAAAAAAGAAAATAGGTTTATATGGATGACTTTCCATGAAATGTAACATGTAACAGAATCATGTTCACACAGGTCCCACACTGAGGTGATGCTCCAGTATTTCTGCTTCCAGTTTGGCCTTTTGAACAGATATTTTCCTCCATTATAAGCTGAATAAGGTCTGTTTCCATTTCACTTTGTTTTATTGCCTTTAAAGATGGAGCCTATAACCTACAGCTGCTTTGCTGGCAACTAGGAAGGATAGAAACATATTGTTCATTGATACAATAACACATATTTACATGGAACAGCAGACATGTTCTCACACTGCTGAGATTCACTGTGTAGCTAGAAAGACTTTCATCTGTGGGTAAATTTTAACAAAAGACAATGACTATTTGTTCCTCTGAAGTTAAAGGAGGCATGCATTATATGCATGTATCACACCTCTGTGGTCCCCCAGCATTGTCCAGCCAAAGCGTCTCTTCATCTTCATCCTATTGTAGAAATATGTAAATATACTGTGTCTGGCCACAACATCTAAAGCAACTAATAGTGCTTGCCAACAACTACTTACTATTGAGATACACTGCATGGTTTCTGGAGGGTCCCATAATACAATGGATCCACCAGAAACTGCACAACAATAAAGCCCATTACACATTAAACACATCAGTAACATGTGAGAGTATTACAGAGAGATTACAGAATACATCATAGACAGATGAATCAGTCTGCATGGTGCACACGTGAAACAATGATTACTGTTAATCACAAAGACTTTAAGAGAGAGCATGATGTTCATTTAGAACTGAAATGCACTGGTCTTTAAAAATGTGAATATGCATGTAGTGGTAAACTTACCTATCACTAAATCACTGAGTCATGAGAGGTACACTGTGATGTAGTACCCACAGGAATACCATCAACCACTGGTCGCCCTTTGTTAACTCCTCAGCTGGGGTGAGGGGAGGTGGTGGTGGCCTCCCACCAGTTAGACGGCCTCAGTCTTCTATTTGCTACATGACAGAATGACTTAACAGGCTGACAGAGCTCCAGTAATTGTTTTATTTCCATATGACCTGTTTCATGTTTCATCCTGATGGGACAGAGTTCTTCTGCCTCCACAAGGACCACATCTTAACCACAACCCAACATATTAACAGCTCAATGGACAGTATTCCTGTACCATTAACAAACTGGTGATGCCAGATATACGTCTTCATAAGAATATTAATTGGACATTTTAATAAAAATGGAGTATTTATGATTAAACTCACACATTTACCCCATCGGTTATTTTTCCCAAGCTAACTTTCTTTCATTGATGCTGCTGTGTTGTTGTTTTTCATGGAAATGGGTTTGAATTCTTCATAAGCAGCATTAAAACCTGCGATGTAAAGCATGCTGCACGTCTCTTCTCACCGTCAGGTTCCATTGTGGATCATCAGTTTGGTGATCCATTGATCAGGTCTTTGTGTTTTTAGTGCATGCGCATTACCTCTAAGTTACCAGCAGGATGTTGATGGATCACTTATCAGGGGTTTTGGAACCAACATACTCGGACTAAGCAGGTTCTGAGTCAACATCGAGGGCAGAGTTTACCAGATGGTAAGTTACACCCACTTTATGTTTATGTTTCCTATCTGAGCCGTTTGTCGAGTTATGCAGAAGATTGATAAAAAACAATTAATTGTCACAAATCGGGTGTGTTACAGCAGAGAAACATCTAAAACCTACGGGACAGTGAGCCTCAAGCTTGAGCACCAGGGTTACATAAGTACTATGTCTTCACAGACATATTGTTTGACAGCTTTTCAGCACTTAGAGAAACAATAATGAGAATAAAGTTTAATTATGTTTTAAAAAAGAACATTTTTCAGTTGTGAATTATATTCAAGCAGTTTCTGATGAATGACAGAGTTTTTCATCATGCAAAATAGTTTCATCATTTTAAGCTGCTTTGGGATCATTGTTGACCTGGAGGACAAGGTGAGTCTGCAGAATGTGAAGGGGATATATTACAGAGCAGGAAAATACATGTAAGCGGAAGCAAAGACAATTACATCTAATTAATCACACACACTTTTAGACACAAACATCTGATTAATGAGAAAAGGAAGGCTTTGCCATGAACCCAGTGAATTCAATCCAGATTTTATTATGCACAGATGTTTACTATTTACATGGTAATATGAGGTTGTTACATGGGAGCCAAATCATGGACAGAAAAGCTACAAAGTAAAATAAAATCCTCCAACACTTGTTCAAATACGGGGAAAAACCCAGATGATCACCGGATCTGAAAAACAAAGAAAACAAAGTTAGTCCACATGAACTAAACAGATCAAAGTTAGAAAAAAAAACCCAACATGAATGCTGTCATGTTACAGCAATGATCCTGTTCTCATTTAAATAATAGACTAATGTAGTCTGTGCTTGCTCCTCATTCAGTGGTGCAAAAATAAAAAACAACTCTTTGATGCCAAAGCCGGCACATATTTACCCCATGCAACGTCGCCAGAGATGTGCTTTGCAGGGCAGGTTTGGTATTTCCACCCTATCCTGCCCTCCGACTGTGTGATCAGACTAGACCCTCTGAGTAAGACATTTTATAAAGTGTCTTTAGGAACCTGTAACAAATCTTGTTTTGTTTAATGAGGGAGCTGCAGGATGTTTAGGAAATTCATGAAAGGAAAGCTTCCCTGTAAAACTTTTATAGAAAGCAATGATATCCATTGTGAAGAACTTTACTGGCTGAAAAAGGATGAGAAAGAAATATGTTTGAACCCAAAACTCAATTAGTATAATTTGGTGTGCAAGTCCCCACATTGGTTTTGAAATTAAACAACTAAGATGCACATGAAATGTGACGTTAATGTTCAAAATGGCGGTAAATGGACATTCCTCACATCTGGACTTAAAATGATTATGTAAGAAACTGTGGTTTAATTTCACATGACGTCTCATGCAGTCTCTCTGTGTGGACCCCAGCTAAGTGTTCATGTTCCAGCAGGTGGGCAATGGCACAGCGTAATGAAACAATCATCTGAAGACAGCCAGTATCCCATAGCATCCTTAAAGATACAATATCATTGGCAAAGGCGTCATTTTCAAGCTCTCCCCTTTTGGAAGTAAATAAAGTAAAGAGAGAATGGATTAAACAGCTTGTATATCCAGAGTGGAGACCGCTGCGAGAGCTAACAGGCTACGGTTTGACTCAGACATCTTACTAACTAACTAACCAGCTTTAAGTAACTTATAATTTATGTATTTACTACTTACTAAGTTACTTAAAGCTTGTCCACAAAATAGTGATATTGCTTTGCTCATTGTGTTTGCCTTTGCACAATCATATGCAAGTGAGTGAAAATGCAGAGGGATTCTATAAATGGCTTGTTTCAGGATCTTCAGAAACAACATGCTCAAAGAGATTTTTGTGGGTGGGGAGGGTGGGTTGTTTGTTGTAATGTATGTCTTTAATACTTGAAAAATCGATAAACATACTGTTAAAAAAAAAGAAAATGCAGAGGGAGGTGTTGCTTATGGCACTGTTTGATCTCAACAGCGAGCTTTTTGCTCCTTTAATGCAAGTGGTTAAACAAAAGCATCCTACAATGCCTTTAGGTAATGCAACTTTTAAAACAGTTTCTTATTTGCTTAAAATAAACCAAACAGTTAACATTGTATTAGATAAAATGCTCATTTCTAATACTTTGTGGGGAATTCTTTGCAGACGATTCCTGAAGTCTGGAGCCAAACATTACCAAACCCTGAATTCTTCAATTATGTTTCTAAAATTAACATGTGTATCAGACTACCAATTTATTTTTGTCATTCACTGTGGTTGCCATGTCTGATTAACAGATACAGTCTGATATATTTGTTTGGCGTCTTGGCCCTCGATCATCAGATGCTGTTCCTGCACCTTTAAAGGACACGATACGGGGAGGTGATAGTGGCTGTCCTCTGCTCTGTATGATGGTGACAGTATGGGTCGTCTATCCCGCAACAAGAACTTGAGGTTTTAACAAATGTTTTAGTGTTTAAAACACTTGGTAAGCATTAAATGCAGCTGGTTGTTCTTACCGTATATTTATCCCATTTCTTCTCAGGATCATATGGCTCCCAGCGACTTGCAGGAAAGATGTGCTTGTTCTTCTCGTACCAACTCCTCAGCACAACTTTACCTGCGTGAGACTTCAGTAAAAACAATGCAGCGTCATTAAAAGCTCTTTGCTGCTGCTGCAGTGACATTTCTGCAGGGTCTTCTCTCATCACCTGTACTACAACCCCAACTACTAAAGAGCACTTAGTAAAATGTAAAACAAACACACACACACACACACACATACTCACACACACACACCCCCCCCCCCACACACACACACTGCAGTGATCTTTTTCCTAACATTTCAGGTTGAAACACACATTTCCTTAGCACAGGATTTAAAACAGATACAATCACCATATACTGTATGTTGTTTATGTTCTATTGGAAATAAAATATGGGTTTATGAGACTTGCAAGCCAGTTTATTCTGTTTTTGTTTACTTTTTTCACAACGTTTAGTTTGGATGTGGTGTTGTTAATCAATTGAATGCAGTTTCAGAAAGTGCACAAAGCAGTATAAACCGAGGTTCTCGTCATAGAAAAACATTTATGTAAATTCAAACCTGATGTTTTTGTTAAACTATTCTATTGTTCATGAGGTAAAAAGCTTTGCCACCATCTATGGTTAAAATGATGAGTACGTACACAGAAGATGTTTAATATCATTTAAAGTGGGTATTTTTGTTCCCTTGAATTCTGCGCTATGAAAGTTGTTTTTTATTTGGGCTATAAAACCTGAATAACACCACAGCTTGAAACTGTTCAGCCATATTGTCCACTAATCACTGAAATAAAACTCAGCAAAGAACACAAAAGCAGAAACAAACCACATGTAAATAGGCCGTAATATCAAACTCTCACAGGAGCGATCTGCAGCCAAATATGAAGCAGCAGCGATGACAAACATCTCTGAATCCAAGACCCCTCTCTTCAGCCAGAAAAGAGGGGAGTGTTGTCTTTGGGGAATAAGCTCTTGTCCTAAATGCAGTATTTCAACAGTCTTGGGGTCTTGTTTATAAGAGCAGAACAGAGTGGGAGATCAATAGTGGAGAAGGTGGTGAAGAAGAAGCTGAATCAAAAAGCTCTCAACTGATCAACTGATCTATGTTGATCTAGACTGTGAAGTGGATGAGATTATTTTCCTTTACAGGGTGAATCGTGGGCGGGGCTGGGCGGCTGTGGCGCATGTAGTAGAGTCTGGTTACTGGTTTAGTCCCAGTAAGGGTGGTAGCGTAAGACGTCTTTCACTGGTTGAGCGTAACTGTGGAGAGGGAGTGTAGCTCTGGATCAAGGAGTCAAAGTAGACAGGAGCTGTTTGAGTTAGTGTTTTGTAGGCCAGAAACAAAGCTTTGAATCTGATGCTGCAACTGGAAACCAGTGGAGCTTGATGCTGCAACTGGAAACCAGTGGAGCTTGATTAGCACCACGCTCTCCCTTATGGATAGGGCAAGAAGCTCAGGTCCATCAGGAGTGGCTCAGATTAGAACTACTACTCTTAGAGCTGAGAAATGGTGCTAGGAGAAGAAAGGGTTGCGTATCTGCTAAGAATGCCTTCCAGGGAAGATTTTCAAGACACGTCCCTGGGAAAATGGTAAATGGTAAATGGACTCATACTTATATAGCGCTTTTCCAGTCTTATTGACCGCTCAAAGCGCTTTACACTACA
>JBAMHV010000014.1:22117155-22131559 GCA_037177535.1 Pseudomugil gertrudae
TCAGGAGAAGCCTGGAATTGAACTCACAACCTTCCAGTTGAAAGACAACTGCTCTTCCACCTGAGCTACAGCTGCCCGTAAGAGGGTCTGGGGAAGGCTCAAGACCACTGGAGCGACTACATCTTAGCAGAGCTGGGAATACCTCTGATTTTTTTCTAGGGAGGCTTGAGCAAGTGATTGGGAAGGTAGGGCAGGTCTCTCTGTGACATCCAGCACTACCTACATCTGGACAATCCATCTTTACATAGAAGTATGAGAAGTCTTTGGGAGAGGATGAAAAAAAACCAAACATCTTTCTCTCATCTAACCGTAACCCTTTATACAAATAGGACAGCTGTGTGCAGATTTGTTGTTGCCAGTCTACTCCATGTGTAAATAAAAACTAAACCAAAACCCAGTGAAATGGGAAACAGAATCCATCTCAGAACAATCCAACACATCAACGTCTGACAGATTCCATCTAAATCAAACTGAAAAGACTTCACAACAAATTGAAGCTGCCATTCAGCAAAAAGTCTGAGGAAAACATGCAAGTCCCCTTATTTAGTAAAGTCCTCACCTCATCTTTCTCCACAGTGGCATCATTCACCAGTCGGATATCATCATGGACATCAAAGCTGAACAGAGGGCCTGTGGGGGAGGATTAAGCAAATAACAAGAAACTACATTAATACACACTTGTATTTAGGAAACAGAATTAAAGAAAGTGATTTCATAACTGTAAGATCTCAAATATTAGGAAAGTGGAGTGCACTTAGATTTTTATTCATACTCAGAAGAATCTGATAAATAGACACAGAAGTGGCCATTTATCCACTCTTCTTTTTCCTGATCATAAAACCTCCAAACATGGCTTTTGTTACACTCCTGCTAGATGGTGTGTACAATACAAAATGTTTCTTTAAAGCTCAAATCTGTCCACACAAACACATATTTTCCAAAACACCAAAGAGGACTGCATTATTGTAAGATGACAACGTGTTTACCATAGTTACATACAAATAGCATCTGGGTTTTTTTCCTTTTAAGTGCATCATAAGTAAATTCAGACATGCAGTCCTTTTCATTAATATAAAGAAAACCCGTCAGCTTCATGCCTGATGTCTGTACAGGACGTGTAATAATTCAATTTATTGAACAACTAACCAGGATTAATGATAGTTTTGGTAGCATTTTAAAGATAATGGCTATAATTTTTTTAAAAGCCATTGTTTGTTAGAAAGTTTACATCAAAATATTTTTCTGTCTTGTTTTTAACTTACCAGATTTTCCTCTGGCTTTGGTCACAATGAAGTCATAAAAACTGTGGTGCTGAAAGAAACAATGAAATAGATTATATTCTAGACAATAATTAAAAAGCTAATACTTTAATAGCCCTTTATACTGACGGACAGCAGACAAAGTGCACAAAAATATATGTTAAATATGAATATAGAGGCATAGATGCAGATAGTTTGGTGGTGTGAGTGATCTCATGCAAATCTCTAACATTAAATAAAGTGAACTGAATAAAGCTGAGAAACGTCTCGGCTGCGGTTCCTGGTTGTCACAGCACTCACATGTGGGATTATCAGGTCTTCTTTGATGTACATTAGCTGCTCCACTCCTGCAGACCTGTATGGTAAAGGAATAATGTCCATTAAATGACCAGTTTACAGTTTAAACTCTAGGTGGCCTAACAGCAGCAGTGTTGGTAATGTTGCCAAACCCTTTATATCCCTCTGATTTAATACATTTCAAAAGAGCAAAAGCAAAACCCATTTTTAACTACTTCTTTTAATTAAAACTTTGATAAACATCCAAAATTCAAGCCCAAGAAAAGATCAGAGGTCATGAGGAAAAACTCAAAGTGGAACTCCTCTGTTGATGACTGTGAACCAGTTGAGGAACGGGGAGAGCCAGAGCATTCCAGAGTCTAGGACCGATTACAGAGTATACCCTGTCCCCTCCAGTTTGAGGAACCACCAGCTGAGACTGGCTCTCAGACCTCAAAGCACGTACTGGAGTGTAGATCTTAAAATCAATTCTAAAACGTACAGGCAGCCAGTGCAAAGAAGCTAAAATCGGGGTGAGATATTTTCTGGTCCCGGTTAAAAGCTGTGCAGCGGGTTCTGGAAATGGGACAGTGTGTTACGGCAGACTGTTGCAGTAGTCCAGTATCGAAGACATAAAGGCGCATGCGTGCTATGAAACTCTTTGTAGCCTCACTGGAACGGGTCTAAAATACCACGAGTATAAATAAAAGTTGCTCTTATTAATGATCTCACTTACAAAAGAGTCAAAGATGTGCCAAACCTTTCTATAAAAATGGTCTGTGGGACTGGTTGCATTAGGGTTAGGGTTGTTGCATTGTTCCCCTGATTAAGCATCTTGTTGGTAAAATGTTTGGCTCTTTCATGCAGCTGGAATATATGTTGTTGCAGTAACATGAAGGTGATGATGATGAGCTCTATGATGCAGGTCCTGCTGGTAATTTAGCATTGCATGAAAAGAAATTGATAATTAATCAGATAATTGATTAATCCAAAGGGAGGAGAACTAGTGAATGTTTCTGTGACTTATAGTAGAATATAATGTTGTGGGGGTAAACAGACCAGATGTGAAAAGCAGATGTGAGATCCATGTTTATCCAGTTGGTTGGATGTTGTTCTGTTAACCGTTGTTACGGCAGCTTAGGGATATAAATGTGAGGAAGGATCTTCAGACCTTTGTATACAGCCACTCGGTAGACTGTGTGCAGCATCTTAGGCCATGTCCACATGTAGCCGGGTATCTGTGAAACCGAATATATTTTTACGCGTTTGGGCCGTTCATCCACACGAAAACGCACATTAACAATTATTTCTGAAAACTCCGACCAAAGTGAAGATTTTGGAAAACTCCATCTTTAAGTTTGCGTGTGTACGTAGGAAAACAAAGTTTTAGGTTCACACACGTCATGCATCAACGTCACATGTGCGACTTTTGTTGATGGCGGGCAGCAGCATGAATGCAGTCAGGTTTTTGTTTGTGGTTGTTTTTTCTTCAGAGGTGTGTTGTTTGCTTTCATGCAAACGCTTTGTTTGTGTTGAGGAGCAAAGGAGACGCAGCGCTCTGAGGTCAGCTGTGGTGTAAACAAGCTAGTCTTTCTGATTGGCTAGCATGGATTCACATTATGACCCTGTGATGGACTGGCGACCTGTCCAGGTGCACCCCGCCTCTCGCCCGTTGTTAGCTGGGATTGGCTCCAGCCCCCCCGCGACCCCGTTCAGGGAAAAGCGGTAGAAAATGGATGGATTCAAGTTATGCAATACGCTGCCACCTATGGGTTTGGCATGTATTTATGCGGGTTTGTGTAGATACAAACTTTTTTAAAAAACATCTGGCGTGTACGGATTTATTTTTGAAAACGGAGGCGGAGGGATATCCGTTTTTTAAAAATACCCGGCTACGTGTGTACATGGCCTTAAATACATTTTACTTGCTGGAGTTTTACCGAGTGATCTTTTTAAAAATTTACTCTACATAGAGTATGAAACACACTTTAAGGCTTAAGTCTCTAGAAGTTCTTTTACTAACCAACTTTGGGAAAATGTTTTACTAGTGGAAGATGACCAGATATAATTAAAAGCCTTACAGCTTCCATAAGTTTAATGTCTAAACTCACCTCAACTCACTGAAGTCCTTCCTGAGGACTTCCAGGGCCCTTTGCAGAAAGTTCTGGATGGTGTTACCTTTCTTCATCTGCAAGGGGAAATATAATACTAATAACTTTACAACCAAAACAAAACAAAGAGACCTCAGTATGCTCAATGCTTTGTCACAGTATAAGGAGGATTACTTCTGTGTTATTGTGTAAAATGCGTGCTGGATCACAGGTTACCTTGACAGTTTTGCGATGTCCAGAGCCATCCCAGTAACTGAATGTAATCTCAATCTCCTCATCTAGAAATAGAAACAAACTAATGAAGTGGTTATTATACAGTGTTCCCTTCTCTAAGTTAGGTCATAAATAACTGCAGTGCAGGTTTGAAAAGAGCAGATGCACTTCTCTGTCCATTAATAGTATCTGAAAATGTCATGTGTGTGGATAAACAGAAGCTTTTAACATCCGCCCTCTGGCTGATCGAGTCAGAAGAATGAATCGAGTCCTAAATGAATCGGACCTTTTAAAAACATATTTCAATCTCCACCAGAGGCAAGAAAAAAATGGAGCTGCATCAGATCCTGATCTGATTGATCAGATTTCTATCAGAACATGGTTCTTCTGCCCAGAGCAGTCTTATTATTCCACACACGTGTATGTTTTCGCTTGAGTTTACCCGCGGCACTGAACCCACAATACATTTTGTTTTGTAGCTTGCTTCCTGTATTTGTTCTCCTTGAAACAGTAGTTTGGTTCTTTGATCCGAATCCATTTCTGCATTAACCGTAACTCCAAACAAAGCAACGGATTTGGATCCTAATCATTTAAATGTACCTAAAACTGTCATCTTGCTTGGGTGGTGCGCTCTGGTACAAACACAGAGCGGTTTTATTACTCACTCTTTATCTTCTCCTGTTTCAGCTCCCACTCCTGCCTGAGCTCCTCTCTGAGACGATTCTCCTCCTCCTGAACATGAAAAGTGTGATCAATGTCAGAATGTTGTTAACTTTCATCAGATAATGCTGCGTGAGACCAGGCAGCCAATTTCCTATCTACTCATCTTTAGCTCATCTTAAACCAGTAAGTGATAACCTATGTTTAATAGTCTCCATACACAAACCTGCAGCTTGCCATCTGAATCTATCCTGTGGACCAGAGACTGAGGATGAAAGTTAAACACACACTAAACAAACACTGATCTTACCTCTCTGTCTCGATCAGGAAGGAAACTGGTGTCCACATCTGGATTCTTACCCAACTTTTTCTTCTTAACAGGAGCAACTATGAAAAACATTAAAAAGTCATGTTGTAACTTGTCAGTTTAAAACTTAAAGTAACTAATTAGCTTTATTTATCCTGTGGTTCATGTCTGGGACTTTTCCAAGATCAGGGGCCTCATGCAGAAAGACTTTTCCTAAATAAGAAGGAGAAACACACTACATATGGTGTATTTAACTTAATATGGAACCAGTATGGATCTGAGGTGGGAAGGATAAAATAGCAACACACGCTTTTAGGAAGTTAAAGACACGGGGACGGAGCTTCCCAGCATGCTTTGCACGGGTTCAGTGACGTAACAGAGTTTAAATCTTTTTAAAAATGTACTTAAATACCATAGTTTTGAAGATATATTGCAGTAATTTGTGCAACTGTGTTTTTTTTTGTGAAAAAAATGTGAAATCATTATTCGGGAGATAAATAAAGTTTGAATGTCTTAAATCTTTTATTAATTGCAGGCACATTAATAAGAGAAATGTCTGTAAAAAAGCACACTGCTTTGAGTGATCTATTTATTCTGACTGATAATGTGTCATTTATAATGCAGCAGTGTCATGATGTTTACAATTTATCAAATAAAATCGTACGACTGAATCCAAAATGAAGTAAAAGCAGGCGCACAGATCTAAGACACCTGGACCTCCACTGGATAGAGGAAAAACTTGGAAAGTACAAAAAACTTTTTGTATTTTTTAGAGTACAAACCCTTTGTACATGAAGCTCCAGGAATATAGAGATTGTGAAGGATATTTAAGCTTTTTATGATGTATGTTTCTTTAATATTTACTCTTAGCACATTGGGGCCTGAATTGTATTTATAACTGGACAAGCACACCATTTCCTCTCAGAGGACAAACTGGATTTTAACAACCTTGAACAGCATTTAAAGGCCTTGGTCCACCATTCCTTATAAATCAGAACCTTTTAACATAACTGGGATAACCATTTTATTATATTTAACTGGATTATGGAAATCAGCTACCCACAGCGAGACAAGCTGTTCTGTAGACAGTGGAAAGGTTTTACTCATTTTCATGAACTATTTCAGAGCCTCTATGTGAGGCATTGTGATAGTAGTTACCATCTACACGCCTCTAATGAATACATTTCCCACTTGTAGTGTATACCTTCCTCTACCTACATCGCATAAAAAGGTGATGCCGGATCTTCTTCAGATTGGTTGAAATAATGGTAAGAATTTAAAACAAATTAACTTCATAGCAGTATTGTTTGCCACCATTATTCGGAAAGTGCTGGAAAGTCCCTCCTCTTCTGCTACGTCAGCAAGATGGAGTCGGTTTAGTGCGCAAAGTGTCCATCGTTTCACACTAGATTGTGGTGAATTGTAGGGCAGCCTCCAGGTACTTTCAGTGCACTGACTTATTTGCTTAAATGTCAGTGTAAACACACTCCGTGCCTAAACATAGTGTCTGAAGTAGTGTTAGTGCGCTGATCGAGACACACCCAGTGGGTTTTTTATAAATCAGGCTTCTCCTCTACAGCTGCCATGTTTTACTGTTTTGGTTCTGTGTTTGTTTCTGCGTGTAACTGTGTGGGGTATGGTGAAGGGGAGGAGAACATAATTACATAATCCATCCCAAACCACCTTATCCTCCTTATTTATCAAGACTGAAGCTTTCAAGGTCTCCATTTATAGATTAACATCATGTGAACAGTCATCACATCCAGCAAGTCTAAAAGCAAAAAATATTTATAAGAAGCCAAAGCAGACTAATCATATTATCAATCCATCATATAATCAGAAAAATATCAAGATAGATTCCAAGCAAAGAAAACCCACTGACCTGATATCAGGTCTTGGTGTATATAAAATGCTTAGGCGATGCTAAAAGCTGGAACTAAACCATAACACCATGTGTTTTGTTTCTTGGTTTTCCATTTTAACCACGTTTTGCAGGATTTACAGCTAATCTGACAGCTTGAGTCACCAAATACATGTGCAAGAAGATTTATGGATGGGTTCCAGTAAGCATTATAAAAATATTGAAGATCAGACTTTAACAACCAGAACATCAGACACTCACAATCCAGCTCTTCATCTTGGGAATCATCTTCTTCCTCGTCTTCCTCATCCTCAGGATTGAACGATAAACTAGCTATTTTTCTTTTTTGTTCCTCCTTTCTCTTCTTCTCTTTCTGCTTCTCAAGCTTGCTGTAAAGAGTTAAAAAGAAGAAAACAACAATGACATTTAGCCAGCGAGGTCAACTGACTCAAACAGCAGTGGTAAACTAAGAGCTAAAAATGTAATATATCTGTCTCATTGTCAAGATCTGATGATGAACAACTTTAAAGTTTAAGGCTTTGAAAAGTTTCTGAGATAAGTTTAGGTGGCCTCAACAAGATGGGTTTGTTACTCATATGAAACATTTTTAGAAATACAACCAAATGTTTGTTTGCTTCAAAGTCATTGTAGGAGCTGTAGATCAATGGGTGCTAATTATTAATCATTTTGGAAGCAAAACTTAAAAACATTAAAACTAAAAAGAACAGGTATGGTTCAAGACTTATCACAAGAGCTTAAGTTTATACTGCAAGAAGAGACATTATACAGTCACTCCAAAGTCACCTGTATAAATAGTTTATGATTACTCAGAAAGACACATGCATTGCAAAGTCTAACTTACAGACATTTAAGCCATCACACAGAGAACCTGACTTTAGGACTTTTACCATAAATAGCATTATTGGAACTGATGCCAGTAAGTCTGGTTCACATAAGGTTTTTGGTTTGTTGCATAAGGCATTAATGCAATCAGTTAAAAACTAATCATCCATCCATCAATTTCCTTAACCGCTTATTTAATTCAGGGTAACGGGTAGCTGGAACCTATCCCAGCAGCCCTTCGTGTGAAAGGCGGGGTACACCCTGGACAGGTCGCCAGTCCATCACAAGGCCAACACAGAGAGACAGACAGCCACACACACTCACACTTATTCCTATGGAGAATGTAGAATAACCAGTTGACCTAAGATGCATGTCTTTGGATGGTGGGAGGAAGCCGGAGTACCTGGAGAGAACCCATGCTAACACAGGGAGAACATGCAAACTCCACACAGTTCAGACCTCCCTCCAGCCACCTACTTGCTGTGAGGCCTCAGTGCTAACCAACTAACCCACCATGCAGCCAATAAAACTAATTATTACCACAAATTCCTTTTAATAGCGCTACGTTTTCATGCACAATTACTGCACACGTCTGTTTCAGGAAGTGATGAAGAATAATGCTGTGGTTCTGAAGCAGACAGATTTTCTACAGTTTAGCTATAAAGTTTATCGAGATGGCTCTCTGGACAAGACTAAAGTTGTTTTCATCTATTGTCTGTCTGGATTGATTTACAAACGTAGTGCATTAAAATACCACTTGTTATGCTAGCACACAGATAACAAAAGCACTCCACCTCCTTCAGATAATGTGTGCTGGGTCGCTTCCAGTGGAGAGACGTCCTGACAAGTAAGCAGCAAACTTTTACAAGCTGATCTGGAGAAACTAAAGAAACTGGAAACAGGGCTGGAGGCCAGATAAAGTATGATTTATATCTTTGTTTATAGATGAAGGTGATGTGGTATGAAAGGGGTGGAAGAGGTGGTGTGGGTGTTTGTGTGAAAAGTCATTCAACCTCAAACAAGATGTCTTACTCTATAATAGCAGGATTACAAACTGCTTACAGGAGTATAAAAACATAATAAATATCCTGTTTTAGTACATTTAAATACAATTTGAATAAAAGTAAATATTTGTATGTGATATGATAAAAGGTAATTCAGGACATTCCTTTCATCTGATATTTTGGGAAAGACTTATGGAAGGATGAAAAGACAAATATAAATCTTGTTTCTGTGACATGAGGGTAAAAATGCCTCCGTGTGTTCACCCCTATGCCCTGTTAGGGAAATGTGTGACGTGCATTTGTTAAAATAACTGTGTTTCTTCCCCCTTTTTAAAATGTTTTTCAATGTATTTTAAGGTTATTTAGTTTGACAGTATGATGTTTTAGTTATGTTAGAGTTATTAAATACTAGATTTGTATCATTGATTTAATCTGAACCAACATTTTTGACCTTCTACTTTAAACCAAAGTGGAAATGGAACTGGCCTGGAACCCATTAAAAACAAACTCAATCACAAAATTGCCCCTTTCTAGCCGTCTTTTCATCTTTCTCTGGAAATATTGTTATAATTAGACTCTGCCTTCTGGTTCTGCTGAAAGACAGTCCAGGATATTCCAATTACTGTGTATAATGTCACAAAACATAATGAAAAACAGGAGATGTGTAAGAGGTTTGATTCATTGTGGTATTACCAAATAAAATGTGCGCCAGAACAAACAGAGTAGACAAAAATGTGAGAAATAAGACTATAAGAAACAAAACTATGACAGGACAGATCATTTCCCAAAGTAACACTCTGTAATAAACATCTGTTTAAATGACAGATTAATGTGATTATATATATATATATTCTATTCAGCATTGTAATAATCCAGTTTCTGTGTGTATGTGTAACTGTTTCTGTTTAAGTTGTTGTCGTCCTGCAGTAGCATAAGTTGGTTCAGCAGCTGGATGGATTGAGGAGTATTTAAAGGTTTGGCGGCCTCTTGAGGAGGAAGTAAGTGCAGGCTGGGAGCCACTAAACCAGGCATGCCCAAGTTCAGTCCTCGAGATCTACCATCCTGCAACTTTCAGATACAACCTTTGTCCAACACAGCTGAATGAAATGAAGGGCTCGTTAGCAGAGCTGGATGACACGCAGAAGAGGAATTCAGCTAGTTGAATCAGATGGGTCAGAGAAGGGATGCATCTAAAAGATGCAGGATGGTAAATCTTAAAGACTGGACTTAGTCTCTCCTACATTAAACAATCCATTTTGTTAGTCTTCAACACGAACTACATTAGACAGATGCCCAGAAAAAAATTAATCCAGCTGCATTTATTTAAAAAAAAGGTTTTAATATTACTTCCTCATTGAAATGTGCATTTCATTGTGATTACGTGAAATGATTTAATCAATCACGAATATAAAGACAAGCACCATCCCCCAAGGTTCAACAATGATTTAAGGTACTAAACATCAAGTACCAGAAACAGAAGAACAGGGAGCTTTAGGATCTTCCAAACACCCCTAAAACCTGGTTTGTGCTCGAAATACAGCTAAGGGTTTAATCTGAAGGGGCCAAAGCCAAACTATTAAACAACACAGATAAGGAGTGTAGTTAAGGTAACTCGACCTGGGGCTGAGCGAAACATTTTAAACAACAAACGTGTCAAATCAAAATGTGGTCTCTCACAGCTGGAGCTCTTTGGACTGCTCCTTCTTGGCCAGCTGTTTCTCTCTCTCCTTCACAAGCGCTTCCTGCTTGGCCTTCATGTCATTTAAGGTCACCAGACCTGACAGGGACATTTAAACGCAAATAAATGAAAGAATTAATGGATGGATGGATTCATATTTGTATTAAGGTTTCATGAATACGTACCAACAGTGCTGGACTTCAACTCCGCCTCCACAGCATCGTAGTGAGCTGAGAATTTCTTGTCAATGTTGGATTTGACCATGTTGTCCTGCAAAGTCACACACAGAGTTAGTTAATAAGCCATTTATGTAAGGTAATGCACACCTGGTAGCATGGATGTGTGCTATGATAAATACTCAGATATACTAAGAGTAAGATAAAAGTTTATATTGATTACATTTTCATTACATTACTTTTTGGGATATAAATAAAGCTTAGAGCTGTCCGGTCATTACACGACTAGCGTCATAGCTTGATCCGCATTGCCAGCAGTAAGTCCGATTGGTTTCCAGTGAGGGTTGGAGTCTGCCCTTTATCACCGATTCTGTTTATAACTTTCATGGACAGAATTTCTTGCTACAGCCGAGGTGTTGCAGATGATGTGGTTCTGTTGGCTTTATCTAGTCATGATCACCTGTTCTCACTAAAGCAATTCACAGCAGAGTGTGAAGCGGCTGGGATGAGAATCAGCACCTCCAAATTTCAGACCATGGTCCTCAGAGGACACACCGTCCTTTACCGATTAAGGGTAGGGGGATGAGGATGCATCTGCAGTAATGCGGACGCTGCACCGGTCTGTCGTGGTGGAGAAGGAGCTGAGCCAGAAGGCAACGCTCTCAATTGACTGGTCGCTCTATGTTCCTACCCTCACCTATGATCACGATCTGCTAGTAGTGACTAAAAGAACGAGATTGCAAATACAGTCGACCAAAACGAGTTTCCTCTGCAGGGTGGCCAGTGTCTCTCTAAGAAATAGGGTGAGAAGCTTGTAGGGATGGGCGATATGGTCTATAAAATTTATCACTATAATTCCTGCCATTTGTCACAGTAACGATAAAAAGGACGATAAATAACCACCAATTTAGACTAATTTTTAATAATAAATATATTACCAAAAATAAATGGTAAATGGACTCATACTTATACAGCACTTTTCCAGTCTTATCGACCACTCAAAGCGCTTTACACTACATAGTCACATTTACCCATTCACACACACAGTCACACCCCGATAGGCACATCGGGGGGGGCTAGTTGGGGTTCAGTGTCTTGCCCAAGGACACTTCAGCATGTAGTCAGGAGAAGCCTGGAATTGAACCTTTCAGTTGAAAGACAACAGCTCTTCCATCTGAGCTACAGCTGCTCCGACTAAAGGCTATTAAATAACACTAAATAACACTAAAGGCTATTAAATAACACTAAATAACACTAAAGGCTATTAAATAACACTAAATAACACTAAAGGCTATTAATTTACAGCAATGAAAGTTCAGTTTGTATTTCTTTACTACAGTAATGCAGAGAGTAAGACCAAACCAGTCTGAAATGTAAGAACAGAATAATTTATTTACAGATTTTTGCTCACCGGCAATGAGAAAACAACTAAATAATACAACTTATAGAAAAAGTTGTGAGGTGCACCTGCCTCTGTTTTCCTCTTTCCAGCATTTATTTTAGTGGTCAAGGCATGAGGCAAATTTATGCTCTACCACGTGCATTTGAGATCATAAATCGCAAACAACATTTTATTGCACATCCCTAGAAGCTCCATCATTCGGGAGGGACTCAGAGTAGAGCCGCTGCTCCTCCACATGGAGAGGAGCCAGATGAGGTGGCTCGGGCATCTGGTTAGGATGCCTCCTCCCTGGTGTGGTGTTCTGGGCACGTCCCTGCTGGGGGAGAGCCCAGGGGGAGACCCAAGACACACTGAAAGGATTATATTTATTGGCTGGCATGTCCAGATCTGTTAATAAAAATGGGCAGAAAATCCCACCTCTGAGCTGGTAAATGTGGCTGCAGCGAGGGAAGTCTGAGCTTCCCTCCTACCCCATGACCCGACTTCAGATAAGGGTAGAAAATGGATGGAGGTTTTAGATTAACAACATTTGGCACGTTTCAATGTGGTTTTTTTATTTCCCTTACAAAAACTAACTGGAACATGCTGTTATAAGCATATAAGCAAAACAATTATAGCTGCTCGCTGCTGACAACATGTACTTTATTAGTTGTCATTCTGAACTTAGATAAACTCTGTGAAAGTAGTTTTGGTAAATTCACATTTATATATTAATAAAAAAAGCAAAAAATTTTAACAATATATAGATATGTGAATATTGCTAAAATGACATTGATCTGTGAGGGTTTTAAATGACTGATGCTGATTACAGGAGGGACAATAAAAGTTCATACTGTTGTTTCCATCTCATAACACTGAGACAATACTGCTGAATGTTACACTTGTGTACTTAAGACTGTGTCTCAGGTTGATTTATTAAATATACATTAATGATAAACTACCATCTAAAAAAGTCCCAGTTTGTTCTACTGGAGCCATACTGACAGGTTCCTGGATGCCTCCAATAAGAGATAATTTACATGTCCAGATCTGTTCATAAAAATGGATTATTGGCGTATTGTTGTAGTGAATTGTAGTAATTCGGGAATAGTTGACTTTGTATTAAGCTCTTCGCTTAAATATGTCTACAATATCATTATTTTATCCACATGTACTCTGCTGTCTTTGCCACGCTGCAATGCTTTTGGAAATAGATGGAAAATCATATTTTATGATATATTTACAGATGCACGTGGGGGTTTAATTTAACGGTAAAAAATAATCTCAAATTATTAATGCACCGGGTAAAATAATAAAAATGACAAACCTCTGCTATCTTCTGCTTCAGCTGTTCGAGCTGTTCCCTTTCTTTCTCTCGTTTCTTCATCAGCTGCATCGCTCTGCCAGCCTCGCTGGCGGCTCCTTTATACTGCGCCATGTTCACTCCTACTTATAAGAACTCACTCTAAATAAATGCTGAAACAAAAGCTGTACGAATAAAGAATAACTTCTTAAATCAGCTAGAGAATTTTCCAGAATTGCGAAGACAGCTTCCACTCCACCATAACAATAAAAATGGCGACGGCGAAATGCATTCTGGGTATTTACGTATTGAAGCGTGATACCTTCACATGCCCCAGACTAGTATGTGTAAATACACACTGATCTAAATTATACTGTAAGAAACAAGTTTGGAAGACTTCTAGACTTCAGACAATCTAACTAAAATAATTTGAAAGTTTCTCTGGTTGGAATTAAAAATAAGTATTTAGCACTATTACACTATGTACACTATGTAAAACCCTACTTGTGTGTTTTATCAGTGAAATACATGATGACTAAACTATTTACTTATTTTGGAGAAAAATCTAGGTTAAATGAGTGGGTTAAAAATATACCACACAATTGCAAATAATGCTAAAATCACTATCATAACCCAATCACACAATTTATCATGTTTCTGAGATAAACAGATAATGTATATATACAAAATGTGGCTAATTTTTATATGTGTTTGGTTGAAATAAAAAAATGCTTGATTAATTTCACATGTACATATTTTAATACAATTTTCTTACAAATGCATCTTTATTCACCCTAATCTAATCAATAAAATTATAATAAAGAACATTCATACATAAAAAAGACATTTTAAACAATATGACCTTGTTCTTTTCCATTAACTCAGTTACTCAGTTCATTATTCATTATGCATCATATTCATACAGTGTCTTTGTCTTTCGTTTGATTCAAGCCTTTGTTGGACAGAGAAATGGCGATTTGACTGCAGCAGACTGCAAGAGACATACAGAAGGGAGAAATGAAAACATTCACAGCACACATGCAAAGGGATCGCAGGCAAGGAAGGAAGGTGTGGCTTAGCTGTATGCAAGGCACCAAGAACCTGGAAACAAAAGAGAAGAGCAAATAAATATCTGAGAAACCAACTCAAATCTGCTGGGTAGTTTGAATCTGCAGTGCTTTTGAAGTTTAAGATGCATCGAAATCAAGTGAAGGTCCCAGTGTTTTCAGCAAAAAGGTTGTCTGGAAAGGAAGCTATCCATCCATCCATCCATCCATCCATCCATCCATCTGTCCATCCATCCATCCATCCATCCATCCATCCATCCATCCA
>JBAMHV010000014.1:22143552-22161514 GCA_037177535.1 Pseudomugil gertrudae
ACACACACACACACACACACACACACACACACACACACACACACACACACACACACACACACACACACACACGCACCCCCCCCCCCTCACACACACACACCACAGACACACCACAGACACCCACACACACATACTTGTTGTTGCTGTGTTCATGGTTTTACAGCTTTTCTTCCATGTGTGATCCTGATTATATCTGTTATGTTTTCTTAGAAACCTTAGAGTACTTATTGTGTCTTTGCAGGTGTGGAAGGTATTTGGTTTTTGTGCTGAGGATTCAGGCCCTGCAGGTGAACTCTGCCTCTCACCTGCTACAGGCTGGGATAGGGTTCAGCCCCCAATGACTCTGAATTAAGCATAGAAAATGAATAAATGAATGTTGCGGATTCATTAATGTTGCTGGGGCTTCTTTTCTTTTTTCACCTTTTCCCTGTACTGTCTCTCTAAGTTGAAACAGTAAAAACAAGGTTTATGGTATAGATAATATAATAACAATAAAGAATGGTCTGCATGGTGGAGCAGTGGTTAGCGCTAGTCTCACTGCAAGAAGGTCGCTGACTTGAGCCTCAGCACGGGAGAGGTTGTAACTCTGGGTTTTCTGTGTGGGGTTTGGAGTTTATGTGTGCATGGGTTATCTCTGGCTTCCTCCCTGGAAATAAATAATAAATAATAACAATTAAAAATCAAGGTGAACTCCATATCTAATAGGATCCTTTTGGCAGTAAGGATCTATTCTTGCTGTGCAAAACAAGATAAAAATAAAAGGAAAACAGAATGCCGAGGTAACAAGACATCTGCAATGATTTTAGACAGGCACTTGCTGCTGCCTTTTCATATGGGTGGTGTGTAAGGCAAATTCTCATAAATAATTGGTATCTGTTATTCTGCAATGAGGAATTTATTTTACGGATGGAAAACAGACAAGACTGATGAGAGGTTCCAGAAAAAAACAAAACAAAGAGAAAAACTCAAATGCTGTGATAATCCCGGAACAGGCATTAATGAGACATTAATTCTTACCGTGATGATATGAGTATTTATGCGTTCATCTCTAAATCCATCCATCCCTCCCCAAAAGCACTCCTCACAATCTGTGCATTATTGTTCACAGGATGTTTAAAGTATGGGCAGGCCATGTTTCATGTTTCCTACAGAGCAGGTTAACCATTCAGCAGAAGTTACCATGGTAATTTACCCTAATAAAAAGTGAACCAGTGTCGTGTAATAAGGAAAACACAGAGTTAACCCTGAAGCTACAATGATAAGAGAAAATCCAGCTTTGTGCTAGATCTTTTATTTATCCGTTTATTGACTATTAATAAAGTTTAAATAGGAAACAATGTAGTTTTTCGTTCACAGGACTATATCCGAGTCAAAGAAAATACAGTTCTGCAAGTTTTTCATGTCACATTTGTCCAAATAAGGAGGCTGGAGCTTATTCCAGCTGTTATGCAGACATGGTATAATTTGGACTGATCATAAGTTCATCACAAGGGCAACAACTCGGCACGGTACTATTATGACAATCTAGAATCATGATTTAACCTACGAGGCTTTTTCTTTCTTTCTGGAGGATAGGGAGAGCATAAAAACTCAGTTTAATATCAAACCAGGAGCAGTACAAATACCAAAGCAGCATTCTAACCAAGCTCTGAGAGCACACTGATGATACAGCATTACAGATATAGACTTTTTAAACGGTGGAGGATTGAATCATTTTGTCCTATTTAGAGTTCAGAGACACAGTGATGAGTCATTATTTTATATTTACAGGTTTATGCCTGATGTATTTCACATGGTAGCTGCCCCCTGTTACCCCAGTAGAACATTAATTTATGCCATCTAAAAATACCATTCACACCTTAGTCATTCATCATGTTTTGATCTTTATTGTACTCATTTTTTTAACCCACATATACAGTTGGATACAGTAAATTAGTGACATCATTAAACAGTGATCCAAAATACCAGGTTGCTGTTACCATAGAAGCAGATTTGACTCAAAATCGAGACTTCACTTTTATGTTTCCATTACTAAAACAGGACAGAGGCGCGGTGGATGCATGTAAGAAGGGTTTAAATGCTTTCAGAGTCTAATTATAGACCTAATTGTAAAACAAGATACTGATTTTATTAGGACCATATGATGGGAGTAAATAGGGGTGGTGGTGGTTGGGGTCAAAATGTATGGATGAAGCACACAAGAGTTTCAACTGGGGCTCAAAAATGCCACCGTAGCTTTCACAGTTTAAACCAGAAGAAGTGAGTATTTTGGCTCTCGAGACTGGGGCACAGTTTCCAGTTGAAGTTTAATGGTGCCCTCCATTTGATTTGGAAGTTGCTAGGAGTATTATCACTCCTGATCTGACCAAATGCCACTAAAATGTTAAAACAATTACCAAAGAACTGAGTAGTTTAAGAATGGGTTACAAAGCCATTTATTAGTAATAGCAACATCTTGGCATTGTGTGCGAGATGGATGAGAAACAATTAGATCACTTTAACTTGTTTTCTCAGCTGCTATCTTGAATTTTAAATTTGAGTTACAAACGGCTGGAGAGAAGGACGTTTAGAGGACATTTTCATCTGTGCTCTGTGCCGCAATAAGCTCAAATGGAAGGCAGCATAACTCAACCAAAGACCTGAGTGAGGAACTCCTACTTATTCTTTCAAAGCCAAACCTGAGTTAGCCCATCCTTAACGCTGCAAAAGCCCTGAGATTTGACCCGTACTTCAGGCCATGTATCACATATAAAGGGGAATGTTTTTTCAGTCTGTATTTTCTAAAACTGCATGCTGCTATGCAAAAACAAACACTGACCTCCAGCTGATATATACGGAGCCTTAAAGTGTTCAATATTCAATAGAAAAAAATGAAATAACCATTTTAATAATTTGCATAAAACATATAAATTAATTATTGATGAGAACCAAATATTATAAAAATATATTATCATAACTCATTTATAACATTTGGTGGATTTTTAAAATTCATACATAAAAATCTTGCCCAAAGCATTTAAGTGGAAGATTTCCTGTTTCTTGTGGTGAGATGAACATTTAGATCCTTTTCTCAATGAACTGGCTGCCACTAAGAATAGGTTTAGTTTTTTTATATTTGGCTTTATAACAGTGTATGTCTCTACACAGGAAGATCTGGAGCCAAAACTACCCACGTAGTTTTTAGTCCCTAAAGCTAACCCTCTAACCAATTAAATTCTAAAATGTCAGCATTTAAATACAAAATAAACACAAACTAAAAAACTAAAACACTAACCTAAAAGTTAGCATGTAATCAAGGTGTTACTGGAAATGGGCACTTCAGACTTAAATAAAAAGGTGTCCTGAAATAAAATGATTTATTTTTATGGATAAAAAATGGATAAAATTTTACGCCATATTGAACTGAGTTTTAAAGATGTCTCAGTTATTTCACGATACCGGTAGTAAATTTACCTAGATATGTTGCGTAGTTTTAACATAAATATGTACTAATTTAGTCTTTAATACTGAACACTTTGGGGCATATAGATATCTTCCTGGTTTACCTAATAATATAAATATAGAGTTGAAATATGTCTGGCCTTTTAAAATCAAATAAATGTTAAGAGAAAAAGATGTAAAGGCACTCCTAGACACAGGCCCAAGATCAGTTTTCAATTCAGAACGGTGCAAAGATCCGGCTGAGCTGATCTCAGACCTGCCACTAGGGAGCAGCTTAAGTATTTTGGAGTAGAGTCAGAACCATGTCAACCACTTTTAAAAGTCAGTCTGGTGATATCACTGGTGAAGTCACATCTCTGACTCTCCAAAAGTTTTAAAAAGCCTCGAGAACAAAACAATGAGAACATAAAACCGACCAAACCCAGCTGGAAAACAGACGCACTTGACATACAGTTACACGGCACTGAGACTAGTGGCACTATGAGATACCGGACACAATTATTATACATGTGTCAGTGTCAAAAAAAAAAAAAAATCAACATCTTCTCCAAATGCCTCACTGGCGTCAGCTTAATAATTATCATGGTTAAACAATGAATTGAAAATTCCCCTGTTGTCCTCTCTTTATTCAGTCCACCGGTCTGAAAATAGCTCGTCCTCTAAGACCAAATCCTCCTTTTTTGGCAGGGGGAGCAGCTTGAGGAAGAGGAGAAGAGGACGAGGGAACAGGGGCTGCAGAAGTGGTGATGGTGGACGATGGCACTGGAGGCTGGCGAGACAGAAGCTCCTTGAACACAGAGTTCATCTGACGGCTGATCACCTCCTGAGAGATTAAAAAGGGAGGAAGATGAACAGCAAATCTTCTTCATAGAGACGTGAAAACACTGTTTCTGTCTTGTTTAGTGAAGTCTGAGTCTGCAGAGTTAACTAAAAGACTTCTGCATTCATGCTCATTCAGGGCATTTTTGTCACAAGCTCACATGAACAGTAAAATGACATCATGTGTGCAAAAAGTCACAAAATTATACCATTTTTTTTACAGTGAATGTCCACCTAGATAAGCTTTAGAGATAAATCTATTAAATATCATTTTCCTGAAAAATGTGATTGCATAAGATATCTCTAAAGGTCTCTCTAAACCACAGTGAACTGGTCAGTTGACAGTTGACCAGAATATAAATGAATCCACACTCAAAAGGAACTGTGCTGAAAAAAATAGTTTGCAAACCCAAAGAAAGATTTTCTCCATATAAATTCAGAATAAAAAGTCTGACAAGACATTAATTTAATACAAACAGTAGTTTAAAAAACTACAAACCTTATCAATTGGCGTTCTTTCAGCTGGAAGAAACGGAGGTCTGTCTGTAAGTCTGCCCTGTCTCACCGTGTCCAAAGTATGTCTTCGCTCCTGAGACCTGAGAAAAAGTGACCGGATAAAATAAAACTGACTCATTTATATTTGAATTTAGCAATTTAAAATCAGGAAAGCTAAGATCACTTGTGCAATTTTCAGTTAAAAATGGATTTCGATGCTTTGCAGACATGTTTTGTTATGCTCAAAAGCTAACATCTTATTTTGTATTTCTAGATGCTTCTTCCAGAAAGTATTACATGAGGCCAGTGTTGAAAGCAAACCAACACAGACAGACTTCAGGGTGTGAAAGAGAGAACTGAAACATGCTGAATGCTGAGCAGAAGTTATGAGTCTTTCAAAGCAACCAGTTTGATTCACACAGGCATGATCAATAATACCAATATACTGGCAAAGCAGTTTTACCACTTATGCTCTGTTTTTAACACGTCTGCATACCTGGAGCTTCATTAACCTGGTATTTATATAAAGTTAATCATAGTTAACAACATTCAGGCAAACCAATGAGATTAGTCCATAATTCTACATTTCTTGATCACAAAGTCAAAGTGGAAATTAAGACACTGACTTAAGTTAAAATTCAATCTGATTAACTTAAAAACAAATATCACTAATTTCCTTGTTAAGTCTTTTAGTACATCGTGCTGTGGACTGGATTCTAACTGTGCACGGCTACATTGCGATGCTAGTAAATACACAGTTTGTGGCGGGCGAAATGCCTTATTTTAAACACCAGAGTTTATAGTTACAAACTCAAACCTTTGAGTAAACTGCTTTCCTTGCATTTTATCTGTGTGAAAAGCTTATTTGTTTATTTTTTGAGCAGGAACTATTATGGGATCAGGGTTTACTCTAAGAGTCTAAGAAAACACACACTTTTCCATTTACTTCTATTCTGCTATAAATGTCAGAATTGAGGGATTTCACTTTTTAACTTTGAAAGCAGTTTGTTGGTTTGTTTTTATCCAGTATCCGTGAACTATTTCAGTTTAATGTCAGAATTTGATTTTACATTGTTTTGGTGACACAAACTGAGCCTGTGTTTGGTTATGGTTCCTATTTTGATTTACTGCACAAATAATAATAATAATAATAATAATCATTTAACCTTAAATTTGTAAACTGAGTGAAAAAGGTTTTCAGAAGGGTTTTACCATCAGTGTGTTTGGCCTTTGGGTTGTAATATTGTTACAAATCAATCCTGACGATATGCATGTGATCTGTCGTGTAATGCTGGAGGTCCTTTAGTCAGTCACCTTCATGTTGAATATTTCTACGTGAAATTAATTATATCTGCTGTATATAAAGGTGTATATTCAGTGTGCTGTGTGTGTGAGGTGTGTGTAGCTTACACTGGTAAGTGGCGTGTGACGGGGGACGTTTGTGGCTTTTGACTTGGGCTCCCCTCACTTCCTCTCTGTCTCCCTGGCAACGAAGCGCCATCACTGTTCACCCGCATCCTGTCAAGACATGTAAACATTTTCTGACTAGTATTTTGTCCATTAGTGCTTGTGAGCTTGTAATCAAGTGTTATTGTATATGTAAGTATTCACATTAATATGCTATTAGGACATGAGTATTTATGTGTGTGTATGCACATTCAGTGTGTTAATCTGTGTGTGTCATAAGCTTTAAAGCAGGGGTGTCAGCAGGGGTGTCCAAAGTAGGGCCTGCAGGCTAAAGTTGGCAGCCTGTTATTTCTGACCTGCAAAACAGCTATCAAAACTATTTTGAGTTTGTAATAATTAAAAGATGTGCTATAAAATACATTTTCTGAAACTTCAGACGGTTAATTTTCATCTGCCAGATTTACTGGAAACGTGGCTCACTTCTCCAGTCAGTGAGAAGTAAACCCGGTGGAGGAAATGCTGCCTGAATATGCAGAACTGCTCAGCAGCCTAAGCAGGGAGAATGATGTGCTGGAGATATGGAACTATCAGTGTTTGCCCTGACTCTGACCCAGACCACATTCAGATTAAACCATTTGAGTTTCAATGTGATATTGTCACGGTTGAAGCACGGAAGTGGGGTGAGGAGCCAATTGCAGATAAATTATTTATTGAATCATGAGGACTATGACAAAGACTGAAGAATACAACTACAGCTAATGAACCCACAAAGACAACTGAAAACTCAAGGACTTAAATACTAAATGAACTAAACAAGGACAATCAAAGTTAAACACAGGTGAAATCAATGAACTGAAAACAAAGCAGAATAGGAAACCAAAAAACACCACACCAAGTGTCCAAACCACGACAGATATGGACCTAAAACTATTTATTCTTTTCACTAAATCTGAAGGTTTTCTACTCACAAGTCTCACTGCAAAGGTACCTACACATCAATAAACATGCACAGTAGGAAGCACTAACATCTGTGAGCAGATGTTCCTCAATAAGTCCAGACTCAGAGGTACCCTGCCAGACTCACAGCTCGATGACTTACACGTCATTGATATAGGTGCTACTGAACACTGGCTGGTGATGTCCAAAGACCAACATCACTAATGTTTGCATCTGTACCCAAAAAAAAAAGTTGTTTGGCTCATTGCTACATTTTTACTTTGGCCTGTATTAGCAAAAAAATTAGCCACATCTGCTCTAATATATTTAAGTGTGTGTGTATATATGCATATATGTGTGTGTACCGAGTGGTGTTCTCCACATGTGGATCTTCTACTGTCAAGTTTCCAGTGCTGCCTCCTCCTCCTCCTCCTCCTTCATCTCTTTTGCCTCGTTCAGGCCTTAGGAAGGAGAGAGGTTTATTAGGAACATATTTTACAGTCAAATATACGATCAGTAAAGATTTACCAAGCAAATAGAAACAGGAAGCAGAAACTTTTCTCTCTGCTGTTTTATTCTTTATATATGTAATCTTTTTAATTCTTAGAGAAATAAGATAAGCTACATGAGTTTATGGAATAATATACGAAGTTAACTGGGTGAACTGGGTGGTTTCTGCTGTGTTGTTGGAAAGTCATTTTCTGTTAATGTTGTGCAACATCATTAGTAAAGTCAACTAACAGGCCAAATATCACAGTTCTAGCTCTCGTACAAAATGATTAAGGATTAATCAATAGAAAGAGAAAAGAATTGGTCAGTCTCCTTGGAAACTGTAACTCTTATAATACAGTAAAAAGTAAATGCCTTAACAAAAATTCTGTGGATAAAATGTGGATTAAGTGTCACAGTACAGCAGAAAAACCATTTAAAATATTTCATGATCCATTTTCATAACTTCTCTTATCATCACCAGCATGGCTCTCACATGTAGAAATGTTACTCACCCCTCCAGCACGCTGATGTACTTATGAGGGATGAGTCCTTTAGCCCCGCCCACTTCTCCTCTCCACCAGTCACAGGAGGCTTTGCTGTGAAGAATGAGAGGCTCTCCTTGCTTGAAGGAAAGCTCTGCTTGAGATCTGGCCACATAGTCGAACATCGCCACTGCCTCCCACTCTGTACATACATTTGAAAGAAATTTCACCAAAAATTCTCATGATTACCTCATAAATCCTGATTTAAAGTGATTATCCACAAATGGCTTATGCCACATATGTGTAAAATAGGGTAATTGATGCACTGCCAACAGTGTGTTTAAGGATTTTGTGAGCACTGACCATCCTCACTGGGCACATGCTCCGTCTCTCCATCTCCCTCCTCTGTGATTGGTTCACTGCACATAAGCAGAAACATTTAAGTGGGAGGTCATGCACAGTTTCACTACTGTTTAACACGCAAGCTGATACTGCAGCGTTGCCTTTCATGAGCCGCTTATGTAATGTTGCATATCAAATGTAATTATATGATGAGAGCCCATCAACTGCAGCCAAACTTCACATTCTGATAAATGTAAAATAAATAAATAAAACCAGAGCAGTCATAAGGAAAACAGCCAACTTTTGACAGTGATTAATTCCCAATGGGTGATTTTAGCAAGTTACCGTGTTTGTAGATAATGAATGATTAAAAAAGGCCTGAGGGAGAAGCTGCTTTGTACATTTACAGCTGTTTGAGACTCACTTATGAACTATAACGTAAAGAACAAAATCATTTAAGAAGTAGTTATCAAAACTATTTATTAACTTCAAGTCATCTCAGGACAGGAATACTCTTTCAGAGAAAAGGACAATGTTATGAACAAGCTCAACCTACTCTGGATGGGAAATGTTGCTGTGCTGCAATGGCTTACTTGCTCCCTCTGTCATGAAGCTGCTGGGAGAGGCTTCAGCCACCATCGATCATGCGTTGAAATAAACTATCAAATATGGATGGGCTGGTTTTGCAGTGTTCAGGTTTTTGGTGCACCCACCAAACCCAATGGAGAACCCAACCCCTCAGGTGCCCCAATGATTTTGGAGGTCCTGGATATTTTCTTGCTAAACCCAACTTCCTTTTAACAACTCGTCTCTTACCAGTACTCCTGCTCCAGAGTCATGTGCTTCTCATAAACGGGGCCTGGCAGCTCTGATTGGCTGGGGAAGATGATGTCGTGTTGGAGTATCATGGTTTTGACGAGGTCGTTAACTTGAGGTTGCCTAGCAACAGCATCATCAGAATCCATCCCCCTCAGAAGGCTCGGACCGAAGCAAACGGCCAGGTTATAGGGCTGCATCATATTCTCATCACTGTACTGAGACACACTGGGAAAAAACACCATGGTGACTTGCTATTTTCAGTGTTTGTCTGTGTGTGTGTGTGTGTGTGTGTGTGTGTGTGTGTGCGTGTGTGTGTGTGTGTGGCTTTATAACCACAGCAAATATCTGAAATAAAACAACACCCCACACTGAATTTTGTTGCAGCTTACTGATTGAGGAAAGCAAAGAGGTAACGCATCACGATGAGGAGCGGCCGCGGGAAGGTGGAAAAAACCGCTTTAATCTGCACAGCTTTCTCTGTCTCTTCCTCAATTTCTGCACATGACAGGAAGGAGAAAACAGCAAAATGTCAAGATGGCCAAAGGCAAAACTTCAGACTTTGTTGCTATGCATTGGCTATATCAAACAGCAAGCAGCCTCAAATCCACAAAGTACCACAAGTTCTAAACTAAACAAGTGCTTCAACTCTATAAGTATGTATTAATATCAGAGGACAGACAGGCAGGTTCACAGCTAGTGATCTAGTTTTTAATGACCTGCTGTCACTGCTCTTTATTTTGTTGATCATGTGCTAATCTATGTGCCTCTGAAAAGCAATGTTCCTGTTCAGGCTTGAGTGATTAATGCATATTCCTCTAAAATAGACAGGTATCAGGGCTGCAAATGAGTGAAAACAAACTTTTAATAACCAAGTAAGCCTGGAGTACTATTGCTCAGAACCACTTCAATACGTTGTAAGAAAATCTGTCTGCTTGGAGGGAAGATAAAAAGAAATAAAATAGCTGCAGACTGTACTCACAATACTGTAATCACAAAACACTTCCTAGTACCAAGAAACAAGATGACAAAACTAACCCAAACCTGAAAAGGCATCTAGAAACCAAAGTGAATATAGACCTCAAAAAGCCAAGTGAAACCGTCTGATCTGAAAACAGAGTCACACACAGACAGATATGAAGGTTACATAAAGGCATCTTACGGACACACTCCAGCAGCTGAGAGTAGCTGTCATAGGGGAAAAGAGGAGGCTCGAGACCCCTGAAGTACAGCTTCAGCACGCCAGCCACAGAGTCCAGATCACACTCGCTGTCTGACAGAGGATCTTCTCCTGTGGGGAGTTCACACAGAAGCATGAGATGAGTGGATCAGTGCTTATACACACTTCTGAGGCTTTATTCAGTTAAATGCAACAGCAACAAGTCTGCTGATGATGTAATATGCTGTCTGAGCAGAAAATAAAACTAAGAGGCTGAAAGCACCTTGTTTTTGGTAGGAAACAAAAAAATAAAGCATTTACTGCATTACTCAGTGGGAAAGAGATACATCCATCCATTACAAATAGTGTTTTTTAACATTTTTATATAAAAAAACAAATAGTAGTTTTATCTTCTACAAGGTGGACATGGAGTTTGCAGATTAAATAAACTACTCAGTACGATGTGATCCCTTTATTGAAGCTCTGCTCAAGAGGTTGTTTTAACATGATGTAAGATGATGTGAACTCTCACCTCTCTCAAATGCATCTCTGAGGTGATTAACTTCCCGCTGAGATCCAGGAACTCTGAAAATTCCTTCATGGTGAAGACCTGAAACGCATTATATCAGCTGCATGTTCAGTGATGCCTGACATGTAGACACACAGCATACACAAACAAGTAGTTCCACCTACTCAGGCTCCAGCACTCAAAGCTTACCCAATATGTCTCCCTGCTATATCGCAACAAAAACTGACTCACCGTGGAGGTTTATGAAGCGGATGCAGCTTTCAACCACCACAGGAATCTGCTGTCCAGAGCTCTGAGGACAAAATGGACAAAGGGAAAGAGTAGATGCAGCATCAGATAAAGGTGACTAGGAGGAAAAAATAAACCACGCATTATGCAAAAACTTAAAAAATAAAAACCCTTCTGCTCATCATTTTTCTTTATTTCTGCACTGACAGTGAACAAAGCAGCTATGAGTGCAGCCCCAAAAGCTTCAAATTCATCTTGCTGCTCCTGAAAGTTGCCTTTTCATGGACCTTTCCCCACATATTTAGAATCAGGCTGCGCATATTTTTGCTCCTCAAAGATGGAGTTTTAATGCTACAAAGCAAATGCTAACCTGGAGCGTTGGAGCGAAGGGGGAATGTGTCACTGTGCATTATGAGGCGTGCACAGCCCATGGTGTATAAAAGGCAGAAAAGCTGCTATCTATTGTGAACATATGTTTTCAGTTTTTTCCTAAGAGACTGTTTTAAAGCTTCAGTTTGTGCGTCTTCAGTCAGGAGAGGTGTGCCGACACTGAACTCTGCAGCATTACAAATCGATATTTCATGCTCTGTTCTCTTATCACATGTTACATAACAGAATTTATTGAAATTTCTCCAAACTGAAAACCACAATAAATGCAAGTAAAGTGATTCAGATTGTGATTCAAATGTATTATTGTCACCATAATAAAATAATTTGTGTTACCTAATCTATATGTGGCTTCAAAGGTTAGAAGATCTCACATCCTGTTTACCGCTCAGTTGGCAGCTGATAGTATGATGCAGGATTGTGATCAGTAACTAATGATTCATGGGAGGACATATTTAAAGTGTGATGAACATACTTTAAGCTGTCAACTTACGATTAGATAAATAAGTTACCAGATATGGTCTAAACAACCAAACAGTCATAGAATGCAGCCTCCGTCTTTACATGTTATTATTTAGGACAGAACATTTAGCATATCCTTCTCATTTTTAAAGTCAATACTTTTCCAATTTAATTTAGTCAATTTGATAGACTGACATTTGATTACAGGCTTTTGCTGTAAATTATTATGTAATAGTTTTTCATCTAATGGTAAAAAAGTTTGTCCAGTTTGTCCTAAGATTGTGGTTGTTGCTACTGAAACAAATGAATCAAGTCTTTTTCTACAACTCCAGCATGAAAACAGTGGGTAATAAAAGAGGCAACATCCCAGCCCAACCAGGAAGTAATGTCACCTCTCTGACATACTCTCAGCGGTAGAGAGTCTGATCCACCTCTTATACAAAGTGGTCTGGATTCCACAGCAGCTCTCAAAAGAGGATATTTATGGGATGGATGTGGCCTGTAGGCTGGATCTTTTACAAGCCAAGTGTGAGGACTTCACACTTGCTTTATCACCTGTTTTACATATTAATGAAGTATTTTTCACCACAACACAATGTTACTTTTTCTAACTGAAATAACACAATGCTATTATGCTTTTTGTCTGACAGTGGCTTAATATGTAGTATTTATGTAGCTACTTTTAATCTGATCTACTTTCTATTGTTTCTTTGTCAACAATTCAGACGTAAATGTCATGCGAGGTATTTGACGTGCAAGCAGCTGCCACAGACTTTTGGTCCCTTTAAGAACTTAAAATAACCTTTTAATACCATTTTGTAAAAAATAAACAAAGAACAACAGAGTAAATGGTATCAGAGTAATGTTTAGATGTTATATGTTGCAGATGTTAGAAGGCAGGTGAGCATTTCATATTTTTGTTTGGAGACAAGTCAGTGAACTCTCAAATAACGTAAGCTGGCATACACGTCTGCCAGAATATGCATCCCCTCCTATTTCTGACTGGAAGGGTGCTTCTAAGTCCTAAACTTAGGACTCAGTGTCTGGTCCAAAGCTCTTTGAGTTTCTAACATGCTGCTTGTTTAATCCTGAAAACTCCATTAGATTGAGACGCTATTCTTTATATATTTTCAACCATCTCTTAGGACAGTATGATGTAACTGTGGAGTTATTTGTGATCTATGAGAGTTTTCCAGGCAGTATTATCCCATGAAGTTTCATTCAGAGCCTGTGTGGTAACTCCACAAAGACCATGATGATCATTATTATTTATCCACTTTTTGTGACCAAATAACTAATGTAATGGAAAAAATGTAAATATATGAATAGTTTTAGTTGTGTGTTTGCTTCAGTGCCAATATTTTTTCTCCTGAAAGCCAAGACACATGAGAATAATACACAGTTGAGAAAAGGCTTGGTCACTATATGTCAAAGTGAAACATTGTGTTTTTTGGTTGGGCTTTTACAGTGCTATATCTAATAATGCATTCATTTGACATCATTTTAGCCTTAAGACAACTGAGGTTGTCTGACAAAAAAAAACATGTCTGTATGTTGACTGTAATTACATAATTTATCTTTTTTTTGCATTTTACATAAAAAACCAGACAAAAATATCAAACATAGGATTTGGAGTTTCATAGGGTAGACGAAGCAAAGCACTGAGCTTGATACTGACCCAATACTCTATTCCAAAAGTCTTCCCGTTAACCCTAAAACTAAATGTATCGCCTTATTGCAAATACAAAACTGTTTAGCTTTGTTAAAATGCTGAGAGAGAATTCAAAGTTCACTTTCTCCAAAAGATGGCCAAAAACTATCCCAAAACAAAAAAAAGGGATGTGTTGGACGTGACTTCAGTTTAATGCTGCAATATGTGCAAGCATCAGTGGTACTGTAGGTACCTGTGTCCGAGACATTCTCCTTCTTCTTCTGCACAAAGCCAAAGCACAGCACAGCAGGGACACAGAAAAAGCAGCGATTAGAAGAGAAGGGAAAATAACAATGAGGGGAATAAAGCTTTAGAGGTAGTGGGAAGAGGTGCATGTAAGCACAAACACACTCAGTAGAGGAGTCGAGAGGAGGCAGCAAAGAGGCCAGTGCATTATAATCCCTTTCACAAGCGAGGGGGGAAGAGATAAAAGGGGGTGGACTGAAGGGAAAGAAAGCCAGCAATAAGCTATGAGCACAACCATACACATGACGGCAGCTATCTGTACACAGGGGATGAGGGGGGTGACTGTCAACAGTGTGCATGTGCTGCTAGAACCCCCAACCCCCAAAGTCCTCAGTATCAGCATTTTGAAGATGATTTCTTTTAAAGGGTTGAACAGCAGTGTAGCGAAGTGCAGCAAACAAAGAAGGGAAGTAAAAGTAACAGTTTGTTCGCGTTACCTGTATGTAGGAGAGTATGTCAGTGGTGAAGAGTGTGTGGCAGAATTGGGAAACAGGTCTGGACTTCCGAACACGGACTGACCGAGCACATTGCATTCTGAGAAATATAACAAATAAAATCCATGATCCCATTTTACATGTGGTTAATGACAGGCGAGATCTAAAAAGGCTATGATCATAGTAGAAAACTGATTAAAAACGCTAAATTTGGTTCAATTTGGTTTGTGTCCTTCCTCTCCCCCCTTGTCCTCTCTGCTCTCTCCACATCTCTAAGCCTCTCTCACACACGCTCACTTCATTCTCAGTTGTATAAACACTTTGTTTACCTGGAAGGGTCACTGTCGACGGCCTCAGCTGCAAAACAAGAAGTCGAAAATGTGAGAAAAGACGATGTCTGATTATAAGTGTGACTGTAAAGAATGCACAGGAACAATAATGTCACACTAACACACTTTGTTAATGTAAATAAAATGAGTGGAAATCGAGCTAGAATAAAGACGACTTTAACTGGTCCAAAAAGATTTCAAAATAAAAAATATATATAATATTTTATTTTGGAAACACATTTCTAAGTCCAAAATAAACAAGAAAAAGTATTTGGGAGGAAATCTTTGACTAAATATTGATGAACAAATGTTTCGTGCTTTAGGTGAGTGAAAAAGTACTAGTAATGAATTAATTTGCAGCTAGCTTTTAAAACAGGACAAAGAGCACAGGAGGCAGTAAAGTTAGGGTTTTTCTTACATCAGCATGAGCTTCAAGTCAGTGAGTAATCAGAACAAGTAGTAATAAAACCACTGGTAGACAAGCTAGATTGTTAGTAATGTATTTGCAAGCTTTACAAATTTGGTGAACAGCTTTATTGAAACAAATAGCATCTTATTATTATATTGATGAGGATACCTTTCTGTATGGCCTCTTGTAGAAGATCATGTTTGGCTTGAAGTTTGGAGGCCAGAGAGCTGCTGGTGAGAAACTCCTTCACTTTCTAAGGTAGAAATGTAAAATGATAAGCACATCTAAGCAAGTTAGAGGAACCAGAGGAAAATATATGATCAGCTTTCATCTAGCCAACTTACTGTAAGGTAGTAGGTCTCTGTCTCCTGCTGATTGGCTCGACGCTTGGCAAGGGTAAGTTTTTGGGCAGTACTTCCTCCAGGGGGCTCGTGTGATAGGCTGCTGGGCACATCCGGCGATGGGTTACACTCACTGTCACACACTGTGTCCAGCAGGGCTGCAAGTGTGGCTTTAAGCGTTTTACTGACCTGAAAGCAGGAAAGAAATGATGATCTGTTATTTCTCATCTTTTTTTAAATAATGTGATTTCATAAAGCCGTTTTTCCATTGTGTTCATGTTGTAAACTTAGATGCTGCTGTTACGTGTTTAATGACTTACTAACTGACTGAATACAGGGACACGCAGATCATCGAGAATTAGCTTACCTCCTCCGTTTCCAAGGTAACAGCTGCAAGTCGAGATTGAAGTTGCTGGAACCTGGTCTCTAGCTCGTACCTCACCTGGCTCTCCGCACTCACTTCACACACCTGAAATACACCAGCATGATGTAATGAAATAAAACAGAATCAAAGTTAAATCTGGGGAAAGAAGACTTTGTTAGTTTAACTAAAGGTTGCTAAATGAGAACTATACTGTAAAACAAATCTGAAATGAGTAATAAGAAGAGTCAAACTTTCTATTTAACAGACATTAGTGTAGTGTTGAACACCTTCACATCAGTCAGGTGCTGTTTTAATGCTAGATTTAACTCATTTTAATAAATTAAATCAAATGAATAAATATTGACTAAGTAAACTGACATCAAAGCAGCTCATCATTTCTTTGGAAACAAAGAAATGATGAGCTGAAGCGTAGGCAAGGCAAGTTTATTTATATAAATTTCCCATATGGGATAATAAACAAGCCCTGTGATGGACTGGCGACCTGTCCAGGTGTACCCCACCTCTCGCCTGTTGTGAGCTGGGATTGGCTCCAGCCCCCCTGCGACCCCGTTCAGGGACAAGCGGTAGAAAATGGATGGATGGATAATAAACAAACTAACTATTAATTTCTGGCTTGCCTGTAGCTAAGAGCTAACCGAGCTAAATCAGATCTAATGGAAGCTAAAACCTGTTTTATTTGTTTGCTGTTTGTTAATTCATCTATTTATTTATTTTTGGTTTATATGAAATGTTTATATTTTATACACTCTCTAATATCAACTCAAAGGAACTTATTCTGTCATGCTTCAGGATGCTTCAGGACTGTCTGAAACATGTTTGGAAAGCAGACTTTTGTCTCACATTGGCAAATTTCCTAGCAAGCAACGAGAATATTTTTTTTACAGATCTATACTTATTAGATGCTAAATCTGTGAATAAAAATGAAACATCTTTGCCTCATCAAATAACTACACAGTAATTTCACCTGGTCTCCTTCATGTGGGTGGTAATTGAATCTGAATGGAAGGCAGAAGGCAACATCGTGTTGCTGTAGCAACGCATCCCTGTCTCCACTCTGATCCAAGGATGTAACAGCAGCTTCGAGTTGCTTAAGGCCCGTCTCCTCCATCTTTTGAATGCGCCACCTACAGGCCAGGTAGCACTTCATCACCCTCTCCATGGACAAATGGAAACCAAGGTCACAGCACTGGCAAGAGAGAGGAAGTAAAAGATCCTTAAAGATAAACAGCCTTAAACTTTCTCCCTGCACCATCTCAGCTTTTTGCAGGAAATATTAAGTCAGAGCTGAAACATGAAAAGTATTTTACAGTTTCAAGGTTTAAAATACAAGTTGCATGTTTCTTACATCGATAAGAGTGCTGACATCTTGCAGGTAGTACTTGTTCATGGCGGCATTTGCTGCTGCTAGATTTAGCAAGTAGTCATTTCGAGCCTTGGTACACTTCAGCTGAGTCTCCTGCACTCTGCCATGCCTCTGTGCATTCCCATAAAAACAAGAAACAAGTCAGAGAATATCTTATATGTGACATCAGAGACAGAGGCAGAAAATACCCATTGACAGATGTGGATACGTAAACACATATAGAGAAGAAAAATATATAAGGAAGAGGAAGCTAAGAAACCGCACGTCGAGACTTCCTGTGGTTTTTTTTCTTTCTTGTCATTTGCATAAATGCACACCTTTTCCATCAAACGCTCCATCTTCTTGACAGAGCTTCGCCTCTGCCCTACCAACTGGACTGGGCCGAGGTCAGCTGACTTGCCAGTGTGTCTCTCCTCCAACCGCTCAGCTTCCTTCAGCTTCCCCTCGGCTATCAGGCAGTCTGTGTGGTACTGGTTATATGTCTTCAGAGCCTTCATTAGCACACATCAAACCACATGTCAGTATTTTTAGTGACCATGCACTATGACTGCATTTGCATCGTTACATGCAACATGATAATATAAAATTAATATAAAATGCTCACCGTCTGCAGTTCAGTGGTGACTTTAAGCAACTCATCCTGCATCTGGACTCCAACTTCTTTGCTCTGCAATATGCATAGTAGAGTTGGAATATTCACATATATATATATATATATATATATATATATATATATATATATATATATG
>JBAMHV010000014.1:22173377-22187616 GCA_037177535.1 Pseudomugil gertrudae
ACCAAAAGGTGGCGCTACAAAGTATTAATGCAAGGGGGCCGAATAATACTGCACGCCCCACTTTTCAGTTTTTTATTATTATATATGGCCAAAAGTTGCAAGGTTCAAGGGGGCCGAATACTTTCGCAAGGCACTGTACTTGCATACGCAGCAATGTTTTGCTAGTTTTGTCCAATGCTAAATTTATCTGCATGTACACAAAAGTTTGGAAACATTTTCCCATTAAATCAGATGGGAAAATGTATCCAAACGTTTGACTGGCAGTGTATGTCTGCATATTCCTTCTACATGCCACAAACAACACAAGCATGCTGTGGGCAAAACGTTCATTACTGGAGGTCACCGCCCAGCAGTGTAGCAGTGGGACTCTGAACTGGTAAAAAGCTCAATCCCCTGGTAACGTTGTACTTCTGTGTACCAATGTGTTGCTAACTGGCACTAGAGTCATTGTGCAACAGGGAGGAATAATTAAGAAAATGTGAAAGTATTGTGATGCGCACCCGTTTGCGGCGCATCTTTGAATAAAGGCCAATGCGCAAAACTTAAATGGTAGAGGTACTCATGCGAACAAGAGACTGAACATGAGATTGAAAGTAAACACAATGGCGGATAGTATTGAAGAGCGACTTTTGGGCTGTGTCTCAATCAGCGCACCACATTGTGCACTATGTAGTGCATAAATATATGCACTACATCAATATATAAGACTGAAAAGTGTTGTTTACCAAAATGCCACTGAAGTAATTACCAGCGGATTGACTTTATCACTAGTTAGGAGTCCAAGTGCAAGGTACTGCCCCCTAGCGGTGACTTCCAAGCTGAACATTACCATGTATGCAAGTGCAAACAGCAAGTATTTCCCAGCTCGTAGACCTGCAATGTTTTTCTCTCCTAGCTCAAACGTAAAGGGCCCAAATTATGTAAAAACCTACTTATATGAGCTTTTAACCTTCTATTAGTGTTAATTGTACCTTAAAACAATCCCCAAAGTAGTTTATTTGTCATCAATGCGTTTTGTAGCTTTATGCCTTTGAAAAGAAGGGTTTGGCTTCGGCAAAGCCAACGCCTGACCCCACCGCTCAGACATGGCACGGTGGAGACTCCCTCGCCCCTACCTGAAAGCTTTGGTGCCACTCTAAACTACATCACAGGGTAGGCGGGGAAGACGCGCTCTGTCTGAGGCGACGTCACAGGTGGGGCAGGGAAATGTGAGGGCCTCTCTGGCTGCTCAGTGCGGGCGGGGCGGATATGCAAAAAGAGCTGAGACACATAGTAAGTCGTTCCTAGTTCTGGGTAAGAGGCCTCACAGCAAGAAATGAGTGTTATGGCAAAACTATAGTATGTTCATGTTGCAAAATCCATAATATTATCATAAATGTTCATAGGATACACTGTGAAATAGCAAATATAGCATAAGACAGGACCTTTATTAGGGTCATGTTTATTTTTCACACCATCACCATGTCTCTGCTTATTGTGACATGCATCACTGAGAAAAAATAGTGGACCTTTTTTTAAAGTCTGCTACTTCGACTAGTTTAATTGAAGTAGTTCAATTAGTTTTTCACATTCTTAGTATATACAGAAGGTGCAGAATGTTGATATGCATGTTTGCGCTCACAGCAAATATACCCCACATGACATGTCACCTACAGTAAGGTGTCACATGGCTGCATGCTCTCTGTCAAAATAATAACAACTATGAACAGAGCTATAAATTCAGAGTTAAGACAGATACTGCTTCCCCGTTGTAGTTTGATCAAAGCACATAACAGATCATTTCATTAAAACCTCATGAAAAAATAAATAAAGAAAAATATGTATCCTATAAATACAATTTGCAGATATTACTACAACAATTCACTTGTATTGAGACCAGTTTTAGAAACAAATTAAAATCCAAGAACACGAATGCAACTTGATATTACAAAGTTACACGAGATCATAGTTGTGGCATATTTGCTACACTGATCAATAAGTCAGAAACAGATTTGGTTTATTTTCACTTGTGTAAGTGTTTAATTGAATGCTTCCTAAAAATGAGTTTGTATTAATGAAACCGTACTGTTATTGTCACTCATCAGAACCAAATACTTTCTCCCTCAAAAGCATTTCTGCAGCACAAACATATTATTATGATCTCATCTGTCTATACTTGACCTTTCTGCTTAAAACTGTCTGTTGGAGCATTTCTCTGTGAAGGAGTTTTAAACATTTTCATAAATACTTTTAAAATATCTGACAATAATATCAACTTTCTTAACTCCCAACTCTGCTGTAATACAAAGGCGCTTCTTTGTCCTGCATTTAGCATTGAGGTTACACAGTGCTGTGAGTATCATTACAATCTTACAGAAACCAATTTGCCACCTGATGCATTCATTGTGCATCCTTTGCTGAAATACAAGCTCACAAGGTCCGTTGAACATTGTTTTAAAAGATATGACTGCCTGTGTGTTTTAAAGACTTCGAGACTATAGTTGTTTCAACAGAAGATGCTAAAATTATTAAGAAAGTTATAATGCAATGGAAGCCCAAAATGATTAAGACTGCTTGTAATAATCATATTACTAAAGTAGGCAAAGTGGTTCACTACTGTGCCTCATGAATACACACTAGTAAACTTAACTTCCCACATCCTGTGTCAGTTTCTCAACAGGTTTCGGTACTCTGAAATAAGTACCACAATGTGCTGCTTTCATTTGACGCACAGTTCCTCCTCAGTCAGCCTGGAGGAGTCATTTGATTTGACAAAAAAATACCAACTCAAACTGTGACCTGGTTTAATGTGGTCTGCTGAAATCCAAAATGCTGTGAAAAAACTTTCTCATGACAGAGCTGCTTTGCATTTTTTAATTAGGAAATGGGAAAAACAAATGCTTTACAAACAGTCTGGCAGTGGATGTGACTGAGGGTTTCAGACGGAAGCAGACAGTATACGCAGAAGAACACTGAATAAATGCAAAGGGATTTCCACAAATGAGACTGTAAGGCCCTGAGACCTCCAGAGGCTCCGGAGGGCTTCATCAGCGTGCGACCTTAATCTGCACGGAACAAAGCAAATGTAAATGATCCGAGAAAGAGAGAGGAGGGGTTGTGAGAGACTCGGATCAGGGGGAGAAGGAAGCGCTGAAAAGCTCAATGGGCAACCAGGACACAGAGATGGAGGTTATCGGGGAACAGGGTTTATACGTGGAGTCAAGGTTAATGAAAGGACTAGGTCATGTGGTGCACGTGGTGAATATAAACCCAAGAACTACATGATAGATAGAATGGAGTGACTTAGATAGCGTGATAGATCCTTATTACTGTTTTATTTTTTGTTTTTTACAGATTTCTTCTAAAGAAAAAGCAGACCAGTAAGCAGAAGCAGCACAATTGGAACATTGTACTAGATATTATGTAGTGATGCTGTCAGGGGATTTCCTGCTGTGAGACAACTCAGCTTTGTCGACCATTGACATCAACTGTACAAAACTTTTAGTGTTTTATTTTTTATAGAGAACCATACTACATTTTTCTGTTCTTACAGCTCCAATGTCTCAACAGAAGAATCCTCTTTGAATCCTGCAACCTCGAATAAAGCTAAACTGAGTCTGTGCAAAAAGGAGGAAACACATAGATCTCATTGGCACTGTCGACTCAGGTAATCTCACTGAAAAGCTGAATTTTCTGCTGCAACTCAACAATACGTGCACAGGTGTTCATGCATCATCTCAGCAGAGCAGCAGTTATGGCAGAGCATTGAAATGGTAAAAGGATGCGTGAGAATGTCAAACATGATCTGCTAATCTGTGCTGTCAGCCATGCTTCAGCTGTATGTTCACTAATGTGAACATGGATCGGGTAGAGTCAGGTGTGACTCTCATCGGCCCGACAGACGGGCTGCAGAGGCTCACATAGATGCAGGGGAAAGATGAAGCAATTAATGCTGGAAAAAATTAATGACTTTACCTACTTTTTAATAAAAAAACATTTAAAAATGATTTATTTTAATGTATTATCTCATTGAGTGTAATGGTTGAAAATAGAGTGGAAAGAAAAATCATCCCTATTAGACAATAAAAATCAGGTTCTCTGATGAGTAAAACATATAATAAAACATCACCTAATTATGTTGTCAGCCCCTCAGTTTGTAACAAATATTGTCAGTTTAGAAAAACATTTAAGAGAAATCTGATCAGAAAAACTCATGTCAGACTTGGCCTCTGTAAAGATGTGATAGTTCATGACAATATACTCAGAAAAAAGCTTAACGAGTAACCCTTTCAAAGTTTCATCTGAACCAACTACAAGGCTTATTGTCACAAAAAATCTCCTTTATACAAATGTGACCAAAGTAGAGACAACTGGTCATAATGAAGAGAGCCATAAACAATAAACGGCTCATCAGCAAAAACCCCATCATCACAGCTGTTAAGCACGGTGGTGTGGGCATCATGATGTAGTCTGGCTCAGCAGTCACAGCACCTGGATGTCCCATCAGGAACTCCTCTGTATACCAAAGTATTTTAGAGTTAAATGTGAGGTCATCTATCTGGATGAAATCGATTCACGCAAAGCTAAAAAGCTACAACAAAATAGTTAAAAATGAAAATAGTCGCAGTGTTGCAATGGTCCAGCAAAATTCAGACCTCACGATCAAATGTCTGCAAAGCTCAATGAACAAAAACGACATTGTGAAGAGGAGTGAACCAAATTCCTCCACATTAATGTGAAACTGATCATGTTAAATAGTAAACAATAAGTTATCTAGAGGCTATTTAATCAGGGACTGTTCAGTTTCTATTGAATAAATATTGACAAGAAAAATATATATTGCTGCTTCATCTAAGATTGCATTCATCTAATGTCTGGTATAGAAGCAAGAATATGTAGGCATGTGCTGACATAAAAGTGCCCTCTCTTTCATATGGCTCTGTGCTGCTTTCAGAGCAAGTGACCCTTATGTTGTCATTAGCATTAGCACTGATTATTTAATGACCTCCACTTAGGATGAAAAGCTTCCAGTTAATAAATGAAAGCATGCATTGGTGTTCAGTGACTGCAGGAAGACTGACTGAAAACTGCTGTCAAGCTGCATCGTGGTTAAAGGAGGATCATATTTTTGCCCACTTTTAGCAAATAAATGTCAAAACATCTTGCTTCCTCTGCTTGAGTGTGACCTGTTCTTTCTGAAATAGGTCTTTTTTCAGCATCCAAATAAAAGGGGCGCACCAAATTGATGCTAAATGCTCTTTAACATGATGCTTTTTCACTACACCATTAGTAACCACATTTAACTTTTACATGTTAAAGCTCAGAAAAGCAGCATGTCACAGAAATGATCATATATACAGTACAGAAACTATACACAGACATATACCCTAAAATGCTTGCGAGTATAAGTCAGCCCAAACCAAGAAATGCTGCGGCAGAAGAATGTGTTTCATTTTTTAGAGGGAGAATGTGTTATCACTTACAAAGTTACATAATCTCCCTTAAAGATTAAATCTATACACCAATCAGACACTAAGCCTACAGTTTCTCAGGCCCGTGTAAGGCTGCAAAAGGTGGTCTCTCAGAGAGCTACCAGCATAGCTCAGATATGAAAACAGGTCAAAATGCTCACCTGACAGTAGTGCAGAGAGCCAGCCTCAATAACTTTAGGCACATACTTTACATTTAAACCTGCCGTAGCAGCTGCTATTGCAAACAGGAAACAGTATCTCAGTATGCCATCAAGGATCTTTATTCTTGCACCATTTGTAGACAATTACTCTGTACCTGCAAATCTCACTAAAAGTATTCAGCAGCAGCTTAATCCAATTGTCCCTACCATAACACACACCACAGGGATCACTAGTTTCAAGATGGCTACATTACACTACATAAAATGGCACAAGGAAATAAAGTATCATCCATACAACAGCAGAAGGGTGCACATTGTTTGGGTTTGGCAGCATTATAGTAAACATTTTGTGCACAAGCCTTTTGGACTTGTGCTGCAGGAGTGTTCAGGGCAGCCCTCTCAAAGGTGCCTGTTGTTGTGCCATGCGTGACTTTTAGAAAATGACTTACAGGTAATGTTTGTGGAATACATACCTGTTGGTCCTGGTAGACCGTAAAAATATAAAAAAAAAAGTGAATTGAAACAGTAGGGCAGTGTGGAAGAGACGGGTAGCTGGCAGCATTATCACATCCGCTATTCAGAAAACCTCAGTTTCTAAATGTGCAAACTCTGAGTGAAATAAGCAAAGGTCAGTTCAGGTTTGGTTCTGTTTGGTTGGATCCTTTTATCGAAGGATGAATAAATCCCATATGCAAAAATATCTGCTAACAGTAAAATCCTATCTTAAAGCCAGGTTGATTGGTCTCCTTATAAAACAGGATAAATTGTTAAACATGTTCCTTTATATACAGCACTCACTAAATAGCTTTATTATCTCGTTATTGCTCATTACCAGCACTGACAGCCGTAAACCAGTAACAAAATAATAGTTACAAGTTACAATATTTATTGGGAAAACTGAGGACCAAAGTACTTAGGACATGCTTTTGGAAAAAAAAAGTACCTTGTTGCTCAAATAATAAACTCATGTTGACTTGATCTGAAATGTATCATCTTGCTTTGAATTAAAGGTTTGCAGTCAGTAAATGGCTTTCATGCTGCAGGTTATAATAATAGCTGAATTTCCATGCATCTGCAAAGAGAATGCCATGAAAAATATTCACAAATCAATCACCATTCACCATCTGTTGAGTAGTGCAAATGGAGATTTATATTAGAAGGAAAAAAGAAACATCTGAGTTCCTGTAAAGCTGCTGAATTTCCTGTGAGGGAAGTGGAGGAGTTCAGAGTAAGTAACACATGATGTACTTTATGCAAGTGCAGCAAATGTAAATGCAATAAACGCCACGCATGACGAACTGATTCGGACTCTTTTAGTCTGTTTGTCAATCTGTTGTTAAAGCAGTGACAACAGATGGTAGCCTTCCACCCTTGTGACATGTTGCCATTTGAGGTCAATTCCATTTCCAACAAGGTTGTTTTGCGACCTGTGAGCTGAACTGCAATTATTTCAATCCATGTGGATTCACCATCATGCACTGGTTACAAAGCTGCATCTGAAACCTTTAAGTAAACAAAAATGCATTTAAAATGTTGCAGTTTCTGAGCTCAAGGTGCGTAAAAAGCATTGCAGCTTTATTTTCAGTTGCACCGTAAATCAAGAGCACAAAGAAAATGCTACTTTGCAGATGCATTTCAGAAGCTTCTTTCTGCTTATCTGCTTCCTTTAATAGCATAATGTGAATCAGCTGTGATGCACGCACAAGTGGAGCTGAGGTTGCACAGGTCCAGCAACAATGAAGTGGTGAGTTATATTACATTGATTAAAAATCATCACACATATGGCCAAGGTAGTGGTAGCCAGGCTCCACACAATGGCCATTTTAACACCTCGGGATAATTATACAAGCATGTAAACAGACACAGCATCAACCCTGGAAATGGTGCACACATATTACATAATTGATTAAGAGAATAAGATCCATTTGTCCCCAAAGTGAAGACAATGTCCATTTTAACACTTAAGTGCATATAAAAACAATCACTTGAGTTGCACATGCACCTTGTAAACACACAGGTTGTTTTTATATTAAAGAGCAGCATGACAACCGTACATACCTCACTTTGTGGTCCTTCTCTGTCTCTTTCTATCTGTTCCTCTGCTCTCTGCTTCTTCCCTCATCCTTCCTTCTCTCTATCACACACACACATGCACACGCTCGCAGAGCAGTGTGTTTGAATCTGACAGATTTCTCTCAGCTCAGTACTCTCCTCCCTCCTCCGTCTCTCTCATTTCTCAGGGACATACACACACACTTGAAAACAGCCCTCCCCCCTTCCTGCAAAATATGCCAAATAGCTCTCCACTCGCGCCAGGGCTGCCTCTCTCCTCCCATTCCCTCCCTCCCTCCCCCTCAACCGTACAAAGCAGTGAGAAAGCCACTACCCAAGCCACGCCCCCTCACTCTCTCCTCTCTTCTGGGTGGCTATAAATACCGCTGCTGCTATGAATATACCCTCTTTCTCCCTCAGCATCCCTTGCTCCGGTTCTCTTCACTCCATCCATCCTTCCATCTAGCTCTCACCGGCACTGTCCGCCCTCCCTCCTCGTTTTTTTTTTCTTGCTCTAAATGTGTTTCTGATGACCTTGTGTTATTTGCCCTTACCACACAGTCACATGACAGCATCTTTTTGCTTCACACTCGGGAACAAAACACAACTGTCTACATTGCTCACACACATGCTTCAGGGAGGCATATCCTCGACATGCTTTATGAAAAGACCCACATTTATCACATCAGCACAACCACAGATGCAGCGTTTCGTTCTGCCCGTCTCCCCAGCATCCTGTCTCTTGCGCCGGATGCGGTGCGTTTCTTATCTTCCGATGGCTGACAAAAACACGTTCTGATCAAGAGACGCACACTGACAGCAAATCACAAGCCTTTACTTGCTCCCTGACAAATTCATTTAACCTGCATGACAAATTCCCTGACCTCTCCATTAAAGATGACTTGATCTGTCAGCTTGTAATTAACTGATGCATCAACCCCTGTACAATGTACTACATCTTCATGCACATTATAGAGCTGATTCCAAGAAGGGTGACCCCCTTCATTTTCTGTTGGTTGGTTTATTGACTAAGATAACCTGGTGTGCAAGTAGTCAATGGCTTATTTTACTCTCTGCTTCAGCTGCTGTAATTTAATCCATATAAAAATCATGTGTAAGACAACAGTAGACAGACTGTGGACTCTCAGTAGGCATCACAAGCGTTTGGCAGCATCCTGTCTCTGCTCCAGCTTAATGCCAGCAATATTGTCTGGGAATGAGGTTACCAACATCTGGTGCAGGCGTGTTATGTGCGCTGAGGGTACACTTAAACAGAATCAAATCTTCTCCTGCAGGCTATATGGTATGTCATGGACATAATTAATCCTTGGATTGCACCCGTGCTGCTGTGCTATAACTTCATAAGCAAAAAAAAGAGAGCAGCGTGAAGACAAAGCCTCTGTCTGACTCAAAAGATGTACATTTCTGCTGATGCCCCTTTGATCCTGGCAGATACAGAAAACCACATTGGCACCTGTGCACTGCCATATTAGGGCATGAAACGCAACCCTGCATCTTGTATGTTGTTCTAATAGCTGCTATCTATGCAAAAACATTTACGGCATCCTCTTTATACTAAAATAAGGCATTGTGAATATTAGAGTTTTGCAGCTTATTAACTTTTCAGTTTTTCTGCTTTAAAATCAACATGATTTAGAAAAGTGAAATGACAAGAAAAGTTAGTGTAATGAGTTTATTTCCATTAATGTTAATAATAATGTGCATGTTATGAATCACAAGGTAAGAATACCAGTGTGTGTGTGTGTGTGTGTATGTACACAACATTGCAGAACTGATGGGTCAAACTGTCATGTTTCCTGCAACCGTTTCCTCTGCATCTCTGTGAGGGTAAGAGCTGCATGCAGGTCCTTTAAAGAATCTGCATGTGTCTTCAGAGAGCGTGTGAGGGCTTTATGTAGGTCCTTGGGGGACACCAAGTGGAGGCGCAGCAGAGATTCGACCAGCTGGGTGCGAGCATTGCCGATGAAGGAGTGTGAGAGAAAAGATGAGAGCCCTCCACCGCCTTTTGTTGTATAAAGCGGGACTCTGACCATACCCAGAACCTGAGAGAGAGAGGAAAGCGGGGGCAGAGCATGAGATCTAATAATAACAACAAGCCGTCTCCCCGAAAGGACACATTACCTCCAGTCCATGATCCTCTGCAGTGAACGCAGACGCTTTCTCTATCTCCCTAATCTGCTCTTCTTCCATCTTCTTCACATAGAAGTGAGTGATAAGACGAGTGGAAGAGGAGGAGGGCGATGAAGCAGGGGCATAGCAAGATTCCACATGATCCTCCACAGAGATTGGTAATGCCAGGCCAATCTCCTCCAACAACTCCCTGCTAAGCCCCGCCTCCAAGGTCTCCTTTGAAGGGTTAACCAGCCTGATGTGTAGGAGGAGGGTCAAAGGTCAGCGTCAGATAAACAAGCAGATAAATATAGCCAGCTGTAAGGCTCTCCTGAGACCGAGAAATAAATCAAACAGATTGAAAAGCTTGTTAAAGTTTTAACACCAGCTTACTCATGCCACACTGCTCCTTATTTAGATCACTGATTCTGAGGACCCAAGTGGGTCATTCCTCACAAACTCATCAGGACCTCACTGTGTGCGTGTCATGGATTTGCTTTTAAAAAATTCAATTAAGAACAAAGTCGTGCATTGCTGCACGATCGTATTTCCTGCATACAACTCTTCTGTTTCTTAAGTTTGGCTTTTTGAGATCCATCATTTTACTGTTGTTCTCAAACTTCTTAATTCAATACGGTTTATAAATGCTTAATTTTTATAATACATTTCTCTAAAATATGTACCGAACATTAACTAAACAAAGAGGAGGCAAAGGAGTTTGGCCAACCAGTCTACATGTGTTTTATGGACCTGTAGAAGGCATTCGACTGGTGCTCAGGGCTCAGGTGTACCCTTCATCTGTGCTGTCCGGTCCCTGTACGATGGGTGTCAGACCCGGGTCCACATTGCTGCTGGACACGTTTCCAGTGAGGGTTGAAATCAGACAGAATTTCTAGGCACAGCCGAGCTGCTGAGACGGCCCGGTTTGGTAGCCTCCGGATTGGGTCTTTGCTTTTTGCAGAGAACGTGGTTCTGCTGGCTACATTTTGTCATGATCTCCAGCTTGCTAGTGGCTGGGATGAGGAGCAGCACCTCCAAATGTGAGACCAGGGTCCTCAGTGGGAAACAGGTGGAGGGTTTGGGTTGGAAATGGAGGCCTGCACCAAGTGGTAAAGTTCAAATATCTCAGAGTCTGCATCACAAGTGAGGGAAAGGATGAAGCCTGTAAACGATCCTTAGATGTAGAAGCATATCCAACCCTGACCAAAGAGCTAAAGTGAACATTGCAGCTATGTGTGTATTCATAACGCAAAATCTTTTGTCACATTTCGTGTAATCTGTGTCGGATGCAATTATCAGATGAAGGCTGCAGTTGTTTCACCAGAAGCAATCAGATATGTAATGCTGTTAGAAAGTTCTTTTCTAAAGCAGGAGAGAGAAGCTCCAAAAAGGTTATGTTTATTTCTGCCGACAAACCAACAAATCCTATCCCGTTCAGGGTTTCTGCTCCATGTATAGGACTAAAATAGTCATAAGCTGGCCTTAAATATAGGCTGTTACAGAAATTGTAAAAATTCCAGACATGCAAAACAGCTGGTGTAAAACTGGCTTATGAAACATTCATTTCTATCTGTCCAAACTCAAAAAGCTGCCCCGTTTTTTAAATAATCAAAATTATTTCTTTATGTATTTGTGACGTTTGGCAGCGTCACTCTGATGTCTAAATACTTGTATATGTAATGTATATTAATACCTTGATTTTAATTAGTACTTGGTTTGAAACAGGGGGAAAAAAAAACTGGTTTTCACAACTTTTTCCATTTGCTGAAACTGCTTTGTGTGGTTTTGCACCACGATTATTTTCAGATTTCCTGGCTCGTTACAAAATTTCAGTGAGTTGTCGAATGACACATCAGAAGTTCTGGAAGCGATCACAGATAAAAAGGAACAAGTGATTCATATTTTGCATAAAGAAACATGAGCTATGTGCGTTTCAGAAGATCTGTTGACACACTAGGAAGCATTAATCCTGACGTACAGCCAGTAAAAAGGGTAGGGAGACCCTCGGTTAAAAGACACTTGCTAAGCATTGTAAGCCAAATAAAATACTATTTAAACCCCAATCTAAGAAACGGGAATGTAACAAAAAAAAGTGAACAGCACCGTCCACTAAAACATTTCTCCACTTCAAGCAAACCTCATGAACAGGGAGGCATTTCAGTTGATGTCTGTCTCATCACTGTGTGATAAAAACTACTGTGAGCAAGCATCAAGAGATTAGCAAACAATAAAAAAACAGTAAGTTTATATTATCTTTGCTTTTACTGGTAAAAAAAATAGATTCAACCTTAAAAAATGCTGCTAATGTCTAATCTTTCTTAGAAATTACTCATTAAAGGTCAGCTAGTTTCCACAAAGATGAAGGAAGTTTTATAATAAAGCATTCATTCTTCCTGTACATATGATCTTAGAGTTTGCTTCTTTCTGGCTCCCTGTGTTGTTTCCTGTTGTTTTTCACAGTATCTCCTCAGACATTACTTTAATAACTCAGGTATCAAGATGTTATCCTCTTGTTTTCACTGAATGTGTTTTTCTTTTAGGAGAATAGAAACATTTTAATCTACTGCTGTGCTGCAGGTGAATTTACTCGGACACATTAGCACATCTTGATTCTAACTTCTGCAGTAATCCCACCTATCTCAGCTTTCTTTGAGACCAGCCCTTGTAATTGTGGAGATATGCTTCTTCTGCTTTTTCCTGTCGTTTCAGACACGATGCAGAGAAAATGAGCCCTGGTCAAAAAGGGGTTAAAAGGCAGAGTACCGGTATGTTTTTGTTGGGAATTCTTGTGACAGTGTGTGAATGTTTTTAATCCTTTCACAGATGCACATCTTTTCATGGGGGTCATTACAGGAGATAAATAGACAAAGCTTCACAAAGCAAAGCTGGGCACACCTCCATAAACAGAAGCAGCGCCAGGAAACACTCACCCGCCAGGGAAACCTAGCAAACCGTCGAAACGCATCTGCATCTGTGGGAGGTGACAGAGCCTGTTAAACACACACACACACACACACACTGATGACTCACACAAAAAGACTGAAAAACAAACAGGAATAAAAAGATGCACTTGTGGCCTGTGCATATAGGAACTCATTTATTTCTGAATATGTGTTACTTATCAAAGATACACACATGAAAGTAGTAACACACAAATGGTGCTCACCAGGATGATGTGCCTGATAGGAGTCCTCCCAAACAGCTGAGATTTGGTGTCAGAGTAAAGCATCACGTGGCATGCATGCCTGCAGCCTGAGCATGCCAACGCCTCCACCCTTGACAGCTGTTCACTCGACATCTACAAGTATACACACAAACAGATGACAAAATATTACACCCAAGCACAGTTCAGTTGCTATAAATCACCATATTCTGATCATTTGAAATCATGCAAGTACACCTGAGCTTTATAATCTGGTTTCCCTCCTTCAAATGCTAAGTTAGGAGACATGTATTTAGCCCTCTAATCAGCTGGAAGGACTCTGAGGTACCAGGAAGCTGGAAGGAAGCTGGTTGTCACATGTTGGGAGAAGATTTAGCTCCCTCTGCTGGTGTGGAGCAGGTTGACATCTTTCTTTTTGTGTAAACAATGACACATTTTATGCTCATAAAATCAGTTTTAAGCAAAGCAAGACAAGTTTTTTTGTGAAGCGTATTTCATGTACACGACCATTTAAAGGGCTTTTAAATTACATTAAACGCACTACACATTTTAAAAGTTGCAAACTGCAGCAACAAATATAAAAAATTGCAATAAAATTGTAAATTAAATTTAAATGATTAAAAGCAACATAAGTTAAAAGTTATAGTGCAGATTTAATTAATAGACACATGAAAAAAGAAATGTTTTAACTTGGATTTAAATGTGTCTACATTTAATGAAGGTTTTAATATATATTGGCAGTTTGTTCCACTTGTTTGCAGCATAGCAGCTAAATGCTGCTTCTCTGTGTATAAAATGCACTCTGGTCTGGACCAGCTGACCTGAAGCAGCTTGGCTTGGTTTATATTCCCTGAACATATCACAGCATTGGAGCACAGAGTTCAGTGCTGTGAGGAGGTTAAATGCAACATTCATATATTATCTGTACTCCTTATTCCAATAAAGGGTAGCTGGTACCTATCCCAGCAATCATTGGGCGAGAGGCGGCGTACACCCTGTACAGGTCGCCAGTCCATCCCAGTGCACACACAGACACACAACCATGCACACACAGACACACAACCATGCACACATAGACACACAACCATGCACACATAGACACACAACCATGCACACACAGACACACAACCATGCACACATAGACACACAACCATGCACACATAGACACACAACCATGCACACACAGACACACAACCATGCACACATAGACACACAACCATGCACACATAGACACACAACCATGCACACACAGACACACAACCATGCACACATAGACACACAAC
>JBAMHV010000014.1:22208887-22227313 GCA_037177535.1 Pseudomugil gertrudae
TATATTGCTTGTTGTTAAACAGATTAAACACCTGGTGGCAGCAGAGTCAAAGGTATTCTCACCACTCTGTGCGTGTCAAGCAGAAAAGTGTGAATTTTATGCTCCTCATAGGACTAATGTATTTCAGAATTATTTGAATAATTTATGTCAAGGACACACCTATGTAGAGATTCAACATGGGGGTTGGTTTCTTGAACATGATAATGAGTTCACTGTACTCCAGTGACCGCTAGAGTCAGCAGATCTCAGTCCAGGATCACATTTGAGATGTGGTTTAGTCTGAAATTCTAATCTTGAACCAACACATCTCTAGTGACTGTCTGATGCTATTATACCAATATGGAGCAAAATCTCTGAGAAATGTTTCCAACACCTTGTTGAATATATGCCACCAAGAATAAATCAGTTCTGAAGAAAGAAGGAAACTCAAATCATCTATTAATTTATTTTCTGCTTCTTATTAGTGGTCGGGTCGTGAGAGCAGCAGCTTATAAAGGGAAGCCCAGACTTTCCTTTCCCCCAACCATGTTTGCTAGTTCACTAGAGGGGATCCCGAGGTGTCCCCAGGCCAGCCGGAAGATAGAATCCCTCCACGGTGTCGTCTCCTCCTCCAGGGACATGCAGAACATCATGCAGACATGCAGTTCAGGTCTTGACCCTATTATATTTGGATCCAGAATTGTGATACCCTTGTGCAACCCACAGCTATTTTCTGATGTCATATACTGGATACTGAAGCCTGTCAGTTTGAGACTAATCTGGTGTTTTTTGGTAGCGCTGCTGTTAACATGTTCAATAATGAGTTGTGTCATGGATATGAAAGTGAAAATCACAAAGAATCATTCATTGAGAAAAACTTGGTGTACAACATAGATGTTCAGTCAGCAAAACAGGTTTTACAGTCAAGAAACCAGAATAAAGGCAGAATGAAAGAAATCAGTTCTCAGAAACATTAAGATGTTTAGTGTCATAAATAGAAGGAAAAACTGAGAATAAATTGCTGAAAAATCAGACATGGAAGAACTAAGATGTGGCAAATAACACCTGAAGAATAACGTATAATTACAGGATAAAAGGACAAAATGAACATGGGTGTAGGCGTGATCAGCTAACTGAAAACAGGTAAAGTTAAACTACTAGCAATGCATATGGGGAGTAGGTTTAATCAATACAGCTCATGAGTTATATGTACGGCTGCAGGGGTATGATCAAAATGAGATTTCCATTTATTCTTAGATCTGATTTCTTCTTGGAGAGGTGAGTGGTTGCAGAGTGCTGCTGGTAAGGCCAGAGGCATCAGGAAATGCTCGAACTTTAAACTGTTATGCTAAGTCATTTGTAAGTTTCTTTTTTACATACCGTGAAAGGCAGTTATATAATAAAGATGTTGCCATGGTTAAATGTTTTTTTTTTGTAGAATGGATTAATCTAACAACACTGTCACAAGTTTGGTTTCAACGTCCCATTAAGCAACAGTTTTTCCACTCTTCATCTCGTCATCAACAGGAATTTTCACTGGAGTTGGAGAGAATGCACTTCCTGCAGGGTAACGTGCTTTGACACATCATCACTGCTGATGATAATTCACATTTAAAAGTATGCTGATCAGCTTGCTGTTTTTGTCTCTGGTTCCAGGATTACAGGTTTGGGGTCATCTACCAACAACCAGGGTTACTGTGAGCAAACACTGTCAACACCACCAAAACTCCCACAGGAAACACTGCTGTACCTGCAGTTACGCTGCAAAGCGGGAAAAGAAAGTTGTTGTCCTATAAAAGGATGAATCCAGAGTTATGGGTACGACAGGTCAGGATGATTTCTGCTTGTCAGCATGACTTATCAGTCTCATTCCCTTTGTGATGTAACAATGATGGCATGAGACTGATAAGTTTTATGCTGAAGTGATCAACCAAGCACAGCTCTTACCTGCTTCTGATGCTGCTTCCGACCAAACACTTGCAATTTAATAAGCCAGTTACACAAGCGTTGGCCCAGTTAGCAGGTGATGGCTCTCTCTTTAATGAAAGTAGAGTGTGTGGATTAGTGCGAGTGTGTTGCACAGAGAAAGATAGTCAGGATGTGGGTCACAGCAGGATGGAAGTGGGTCAGAGTGACCTTGCTTGTCTCGGTCCTGCAGAGAGGAAGAGTTGGGAGCAGCGATGTCAGCATGATTTGGATATCTCTGTCTGTCAAAGTTTACTTCAGTGACAGCTTTTTGTGCAAATGCAGTGGTTATGTGTGTGTGTACATTCATCCTGTAGCTCTATTTGAGGAGACGCAGTGACAAGACAAACTGGTTCATTCCTGCCATTCTTGCTGCATTCTATCAACAAAAATAGCTGGAAATATAAGTACCAGTCTCAGTGACTGGAACATGTGTCCCCTGGCTCTCATTGTACATTAACCTCAACTCCTATTTCCTTTTGTGATGTTGGTTTTCCTCTTTAAATGGTTGAAAATAACTTTTTGCATCAGGTACCTTTGCTACAGTTTGTGCAGGGAAATGCAGCACTCACTGTTGGCGCCTCTTTTTATAGCTGTGCTAAAATAAGCTTTCAGTAGAACAAACATGGCCATTTCTTCAAGTCATTGTGTCCTGAAATTCAATAGAATAAGGAAATCATCTGTAAATATAGAAGTGTTAGATGGTGTTATGTTGATTAGATGGTTGGTTGGTTCATTGGCACGATCCATAAAGATATAAATGAACAACTAAAACTTTTTTCACAAGTAGATTTGAACACTGCATCTCATTCTCCAATATATTCTTAACTGTGCTGTTATGTTGTACTTAACAAGCATTTTACAAAAATCTTCCATCAAATTCATAAATCTGTTTGCACACCGCAAAATTGTTTGTATCTTTTTCTAAGATGGATGATGACCAATCTTAATGTGTTTAACAGGATGTGCAAGCTGGTTCTGCATGGCATAAACACCCAAAAATGCCCATTAAAAATGAGATCTTACCAGTTGTGTGCAAACACACAGACACGGGGGAAACAGAGACAGAAAACATGAATGGAAATAAGTAACAATAATAAAGATGTACACAAAAAAGCTTTTTACACCGTCTTGGTTATAAATAATGATTATAATAGCAACAGTGTGATTAAATGATATAAAATCAGAAAGAGGTGATAATTTACTCCTTATTTTGAGTGAATGGGAAAGTGATACACTGTAAATTTGTATCCATCTTTACATCCAACTATTACTGATGACATTCTGTTACAGAGGCTGGAACTTGTTATTGATATTAAAGAGACCACAATAAGTTGGTTTAAATCATGTTTATTTGATAGATTTTAGTTTGTTTATGTTGTCTTCCTCACATACCAGAGTAAGTCATGCGGTTCCTCAGGGTTTTGTACTTGTACCAATATCTTTTACACTATACATGCTTCCCTAGGTATTATGTTCAGACTACATGGTGTAAACTTTCATTGCTATGCGGATGATGATACCTATCCACGAAGCCAGATAAAACCAATCAGTCCATTAAATTACAAATAATGTCTTAAAGACATAAAGACCGGGATGACTCTGAATTTTCTCCTTTTAAACTCAAGACTGAGGTTGTTGTATTTTGACCTGAAAATCTTAGGACTAAGATGTCCTTCTGTGTTCCTACAGTGAGGAACTTTGGAATTATTTTTCACCAGGATTTGTCCTTTAACTCACATTAAAACTTTGCTCTCAGACTGCAGGTCTACTTGTGGTTCCCAGAATCTGTAAGAAAACGATGGGAGGAAAAGCCTTCAGCTATCAGGCCCGTCTCTTATGGAACCAGCTCCCGGTGTGGGTATGGGAGGCAAACTCCCTTCCTCTACCCTCTTTCTGCAGGTTTTTCTGGATAAAAGCTGCAGTGTGTTAACCTTTCCTGTCCTCTCCATCCAGCCAGTGGAGGCACATGCTGCCCTCTCTGAGCCGGGTTCTGCTGGTGGTTTTGCCTTACTGTTAAAGGAGAGTTTCCTTCCCACTGTCGTCTCATGCAGCTCAGGATGGAAGATTGGATTAAAGCCAAGATTTGATGCAATCTTTTGGCTTCCCTTATCTATGCTATTGATTATGAATTGGCTCAAATTGATATCTGTAAAACAGCTTGCTTTGGTGAAATGTGGTGGTGAAAAACTAATATAGCTGAATTGAATATACTTTGCAGTTTGTAAAGTAAATTCTAACCTGCATGTCAAACAGATCCAGCATCTTTTAATAAGGCAGTGCACTGATGGAGCGAGTGGTGCACCTGCAATATTTTCCATGTGAGTCTGAATCAGTGACGTTATCATCCTGGTGTCCAGAAGCATAACCGTGATTTCCTAATATAGATAAAATAAACTTTTTCTTTTAGATTTGAATGATTGCTTAATGCTTTCAGCAGGTGGATGTGACAATCACATAAGACTTGAATATTTAAGGAGTGATTTTGATTGTAATTGTGGACATTAATCTGTCGAGGATGCTTTAATGCATACATTTCCACTTTATTCCCCCAACTGAGTTAGAACAAGCAGTAATTAGATGAAATGTTTTGGTAATATGACTCAAATGTCATTTAAGGACTCATGAGTGTCCATATATTTGTTCTACAAGAACAATCAAAGATATGAAGAGTTTTGTAAATGCCACAGTATAAGGAAAAGTTCATAAGAAGGATTAGAAATAACTTGTTTGTAAAAACAGTGGCTGAATAAAGCTCATTGACTATCCTGTGATTTTTTGGCTGCTGGCAGCATAGATTTTTTTCCTGGAGAAAAACTGGTAAAAGTTATAATACTGTGGAAATTTACACTAATATCTTTGCTTATCCTCCTTTTGCATTTAAAACCATTAAGTTTACCTAACATAGTTTAATGTTTTTAATTCTAGTAGGGCCGTTAAAGTCATACCAATAGATAAAACCAACCAATGTTGACTTAATTTTCCTAATGGAATGACTTGACCGGACAAAAACATGTTTCTTGTTTTTACATCCTCGAGAACAACAAAGTTTTTGCAGAGTATGTATCAAAGTTTAAATGTGAACAGTACATAGTACTGAAGTGACACGCGTGCGGAGGAATACACGTCACACACAGCACGTTGTATTTATGGGGATAAATACAGGTGCCTCATAAAGGTGTGTTTATCAGGTCCATACGTAGCAGGGTACGTCACAAAGCAAAGCTATTTTTCTGTCATCTACTCATAATCCCAAATTTACAGCATTTAAAGGTTTCCTTTAAAAAGCTCTGAGCAAAGTGAAGTTTGAACTCAGATTTTAGATTTTAAAACAAGGCCCTGGACGTGTTTATGCTCAGAAACAGCATGGATGCACTTGTGTGCATAGACGGAGATGGACTGGGATGTGCATCCATCACATATAAAATGAACGCAGCAGGTTCACAACCCAGTGAAAGTGTGCTGTACATAGAAACCATCTCATCGAGTTTCTGTGTACTCTTGTCTGCATGGTACGGAAATTCCCCTTAATGTTACTAAGTAATTGCATGAACAACGCATTCCTCAAACTTCCATTTCATCACAACATGAGTGACCTCTGCAGGGGTCAGTAAAGTTCAGTAAAGGTGAAAAGTCCTCCCATTGCTCAGATAAATTCTGCTAACAAGTTCCCTTTTTTGTTTAATAAATTAATCTGATATGACCCCACATGTATTTAAAGCAATTATTATGCAACAGTTTGACACACACACACACACACACACACACACACACACACACACACACACACACACACACACACACACAGAAAGGTTCTCTTTACATATCAGTTGTTTTCTTTTCCATTTGAGATACTGAACACAAAAGTCAGTAAAAGTGTCACATATCTGCCTTATCACGTGTTTCACCTGTTTGCATTCCTTTTTTAATAATGTCTGACAGCGCAGTCTGCATTTACTCACATTTCTGATGTTAATGTCATTGCTGGATATGTTTACTTGCTTTGGAGGTGATTATCAGCCCCTGTTCCATCAGCACTGTACAATGTTAATATCCTGCCCACTGCTGTGATGGATGCCAGTAACAGTCAAGACAGTGACAGATAATTTCACCAGCTAGGATGTCTCATGACTCTACATTCCATCTAAAGCACACACAAAAAGCTTTGTCTACCTGAACTGGCCCAGAGGAAGCAAAAAATGTCCATCTACACACACACACACACACACCCACACACGCACACACACGCACACACACAGCCTGCAGGAAGAGTCAAGGTCAGTTCCTGTTTTTGTACCTTGTCGAGTTCTTCATTACTGTAAACTGCAGAGTGCATAATTCCAGTTTCCTCTGCTAATAATACTGATTAACAAACAGCTTTTTATAAAGTTCAGCGAGGACAGTCAGGGGAGCTTTATATAACCGATGGTCAGCGGCTACTGACAGGCTCGCCATACTCAGCAGTTACTATCAGCCTGGCTGGAGCCGGAACGTGTGAGCAGGAAATTCATCGCATCGTCTTAATCACAGTTGGAACAAAAGCTCAGTAATCCAAAATGATATTTACACAGAATCAGAGTGTGTGCATGTGAAGGATAAATGAAGGTCCTGAAGGTTATTTTTGGATTTCCAGTTTGGAAATGTATTTAAAGGCTTCTGACACAATGCAAAGGAAAATGAGTTTTCCCTTTTGTGTTAATAGGCATTAATGTTTATCTACAAAGGATAGAAAAACCATTAGATCAGTGGACAATCAAGTCAACATCCAGCACATCCTCTGAATATCAGTGGACAGCTTAATTATTATGTATGAAAGGCATATTTTGTAAAGTTTGGGAGGTAATATATTAAATACTAAAAGCTAAGGTTGGTCTTCTTTAGGATGACAACTTCAGGAAAGATGGAAGGGTCTTTTGTGCTTTCTTTAAACATGGGCTGAGGAGATACTTGGGTTTGCTCAGCAGAAATGAAAATGCAGACACTGCTGAGCTCAATGTGCTGCAATGAGGTGCATTGCAGTAACCAACACTGTGAAAGCTATCAGCGCAGTTCAAATACAGTCAACAACTGCACATGACTGGACACCACCTTTATTGTTTTTTTCCTCTGTATGCATCACATTTTAGACAGAAAAGAATATGCATGTACATGTGAACATTTTAACACCTGATCTCTTCAGAATGGATGAAGAGATAGAGGAATGATACAATGAACTGAAAACCATCATGATGCGTTTCTTGTGTCTTGTGCACCATATTGAAATGAAGCTAATTCACTGTGTCTTTGAGTTGTATAACAAGATCAGTATAGCACCACTATTGCTCTTAAAACCCAGCAGATGTTTTACATTTTTATTATTTTTTTGTTGAATGGATTAAATAATATTTGTACATATTGATTAAATAATATGTATTTGTACAGCAGCTGTCGTAGTGCTGCCACTGCAAGCCGTGTTCACCCATGCACATTATTTACTATGAATTGTTTTGTTTTTCTTTATTTTCTTGGGTGTGGTAAAAACATATTGGTATCAGAAATAAGAGTAAAAAGCCATTATTGAATATCCAGAAGATGCTCATATTTTGCTTCCTACAGCAGCATCTTGTTTAGCCAAACATTGGGTATTGTTTGTCTAATTTATATAATGAAACTGTCATATTTCACAAGATATTCACACATCATTTATTAAAGTATGAATATTAAGAATATTTTAGGGTGGCTTCAGTCTCCCTTTAATAGGCTTAACAATGCCACTGTTCTAGAGTGATTTATTGAGTGGTCTGTGGGGAAATAGCTTTTACAGCTGTAAGTCTGACTTGCTTTAAGCCATTCTGATACACATATCGTCTAGTTGAATAATTTCAGTACAGTGAAGGACAGGGACAGTGCCTCAGCTGTGTTGCCTTCCTGGTGAAAAGGGTTTATCTTTCCACTTTCATTCCTGAGGATCAAGATGGGAGACTGGATATTCAATGAAATATGTTTCTCTTACTACTGATTATGAACTGACTCATTTTGATGTGTCTGCAAAATGGCCTGAGATGACATTGTTGTGAAGTGGTGCTATACAAATAAAGATGAATTAGACTGTGTTATAACTGTATGTTGTTTCTCAGAGGATCCAGAAAATGATCAATATTGTTTCCACGTTTAAATCCTTCAGACATGAGGAACGTGAACAGAGAATGGTTGTTTTGCAGTTTACCTGTAGAAACACCGCTTAGTGGTAGTGTGGTGGTGTTTTTTTCTGAATCCTGCATCATTTAATGTAGTTTTAACAGTTTGTAAAGATCTGTGAGGAGTTTGCATGTTCTCCCCATGTATGCACTACTCCATAGAAATGAATGTGAGCGTGAGGGGTTGTCTGCCTCTCTGTGTTGGCCCGGCGATAGACTGGCAACCTGTCTGTCACACCGCGGTGAGGTTTTGTCTCAATTTGCTGTTTTTATTTTGAAGGTTAACTCTCCTCTGGTTTCAGGTCACTTGCCCTTCCTCCTGTGTCACCAGTCTGGTCTTACCTGATTGTGTCCACCTGCTTTCCATTACCCTCCTGTGTTTAAATAGTCTGCGTTTCCCTTGTCTTGTGCCAGTGTGTTGTCTCCATGCGTTATCACCAGCTGTCAGTCAAGTCACAGTCTTGTAAGTTAGTCTAGTTCATTTTGTTATTTCCCTCATCAGAGTGGGTTTTCGTTGTTTGACTTCACTTAGTAGTAATCCTTAGTTTTTGTAGCCTTTTGGTCTTGCCATCTTGGAGTGAGTTTTTGTTTCTATTTTTTCCAGTTATAGCCTTTTTGTTAGCTACAGTTTTTTGGTGAAGAATAAAATCCTTCTCATTACTTTCTAACCCTGCGTCTGAGTCCAGTCCATGTTCCGGCCTGACACTGTCCAGGGTGTACCCCGCCTTTCACCCAAATGATTGCTGGGAAAAGCTCCAGCTTCCTCGCAACTCTTAATCAGATTAAGCAGATTAAGAAAATGACTTGCATAACTTTTAGAATTATGTTGCTACATTTAGGGAAAGATTAAATCAGCCTACTATCGCCTCAATAATTATTTTTTCAAAAGATCCGATGTCACAGCAGGCCCTGTAAAAACTAGTCCATGCTTTAATTTTTAGTCGACTTGATTACTGTAAAAGCATCCTCACAGGTCATCCTAAAAAATCAATTAGACATCTGCAGCCAATTCAGAGCTCTGTAGCTAGAGTTCTCCCCAAGACCAAGACAGTGGACCACATCAGTCCAGTTCTGAGGTCTTCACACAAGCTGCCTGTCTGTCAGAGGACAGACTTTAAAGTTCTGCTGCAGGTCCTTAAAGCTCTGATTGTTTTAGGTCCAGAGACCTCTTGTCCCAGTATAAACATGCCAGAAATCTCAGGTCAACTGGATCCATCCTTTTATCATTTCCCAGAGTCGGAATGAAACATGGAGAAGCTGCTTTCAGCTTCTATGCTCCACATGTCTGAACCAAACTCCCAGAAAGCCTCAGATCAGCTGAAACACTTATTTTATTCAGATTCCAGGTTAAAGACCCACCTAGCTGCAGTTCACTAGTTTCCATTGTCCATTATTTTAAGTACCGTATGTTGTTTTGTTTCTTTAATCTACAATTCATTGTTATTTAATCATTTTTAATTGTTATTTCCTTTCCTTTTCTGTCTTGTTTAATATTATTAATGCTTCTTACTTTCTGATGTTTTAATGTTTCTGTAAAGCACTTTGAATCACCCTGTTGTAAATAAATAAACCTGCCTTGCTATCAGACAGGCAGGTGGATGGACAGACAAACCATTGGTACCAAAACCTCTGCCTGCTGGAGGCAGTAATGGAAGAAGCTTGTAATACTGTTTCAATGTGCCAAGTAAAACAAGTACAATTATATATTTCTGTTATCTAAGCGATTGGGCATCAAAGTGGGATTTTTTTCAGGCATCACAATGATGTTTAGAAAAACCCATCCAGGTAGTGATACATGAAACAATGAATGAATGGTGATGTGGATTGACCCATTAAAAGCCCAGTGTGATCTACATGAAGCTTCTGAGACATTTTGTATCATATAAAGGTAAAAAAAAAAAAAATCATGGTGAACACAATCAATGGACACCTTCAAACAGAAGATTGCTCTACAAACATTTTGATACATCACATGGTAATAAATGGTAATATCACCTAAAAAATGTGTTGTTTTTTTCTTACGTTTTATAATAAATCCCTTAAAATGAAAATAAGTGGCTATACATTTTCTGGAACAGGTTCTTTAATAAATTATGCTTTCCATCACTGCAAGGCTGTTATCCACAATAAAACGTTACTGCTGCTGCGTTATAAGAAGGTATGAGTTGTTGTTATTTAGAGTTCAGAGAAAACAAAGGGACATCACTTTCCCTCACTGAGATAAAAACCGAGAACATTGCGAGAGATTTTCATGGTGTCATGAAACAAAACGCCGGCTGTGAGCAGTTTGAATCAAATAAAGCTCTCCTGACAATAATATTTATGGTTTATATATTATTCTGTTACGTTTCTATTTCATTCATCCTCCCGTTTTACCGTGAATGAACATGCAGATGAATTAGAGGTTATGTTAAAGGGAACATTACATCAGTAATGTGATTATTTTTATTACACTGTATCCCTGTTACCAACGCAGTAACCTGTAACATGTTTAAAGTAACATGCCTGACACTGATGGTCTGTTTAATGTAGAAACAACACCAAACCCCACACATGCATATCTCATCAATGCACTGAGCTTTAAGAAAATGTTGTAATATCTGCACTTAGACCCACCTTGACTTGTTTGTTGATATAACTTTATTTGATTAAGTGGTAAAAAAGCAAGTGTACTTTAGCAAGACTATATTCCTGCCCCCTTGTGTCTTAATACCTTAATACAAGCTTCTAGTCATATGAAACCATTTGACTACACTGCTCTTCTTACAGCCATGCTAATCATAAAACAAAAACCTGTCACCACAGCACAACAATCCATTATATCCATCTGACATTCACAAGTTTATCGAGATCTCCTCCTTGTAGTTAATTTCCAAACATTTGAGTCAGAGTCGCTGCAGGCAGAAGCTTGAGCATTGCCACATCACTGTTGTTTATTGAGTTTTCAGGAATGAGGAAGTATGTGAGGCAGCATCTTTACGGGAAACCAGTGAGTGTGGAGGGAGGGGCGAGTGGGAATGCACGTGGGCGGGGAGGTTATGACAAATATTTGTTATGACACACAGGAAGAGCTGGACGAGAAGAAAGCAAAGTGCATAGGTGGGAAACTTTAATTACATTTGAGGCCGGCTAATCATGTTTCCCATCTTGCTCACTCTGCGGTTGGTTGCTGCGAACCCGCCCAGCCTTCATATTATCATCGTTCCTGCGTTAGTACTTGTAACCTCTTGGCAAACGGATTTTGAAAGAAGAACTGTTGGCAGAAGGATGGATTGTGAGGAAAGAGTAATTGTAGCTTGAGGCAATGATACACTTTGTTCTCTTTCACCATGTCATCAAAGGAATAAAATGTCCCGGTTGTAAGCATGCATGAGTAAACAGTGTATTAGAAAACAAACAGAGTAACATGATTGCAGGTCATTGACCTGAGTTTACACCAAATTATTGATCTGTGTATGTTTTCTGTTACTGGATTGAGTAAATCGGGCATCTCTTTTTGGTGTACATAGCAATGCAATTGCCTTTTCCAGACCAGCTCTAGTCCTGCTGTGTCTGTTTTCTTACACTCTGACAGAAAGGCAGAGCAGGCTGACCTTTCAGCTTACAGGACGTGGCATGATATGTAATGTGGTGAGTCAGGCCGGGAGGAATGCATACTCCCACAGCACCTCCAGGAAACCCTGCAAAGGTTTCTAACAAACTGATAGATGGACAGTTAGTGGGAAGAATGACCCTCTTACTGTTGCTGGTGGTTCATATTTTTCTTTTCAACCTTTTCTGGTTGCATTTGCTGTACGGTTTGCGTGTGTTTTAAAGTAAGAAAAAAGTTATTTTAAAAGATAAAGATACCACCTGCATAATGCTCTTTGGTTTAGTTTCCACATGGCTCAGGATGGAACAGAGTTTGGTTCAATAAACCCTGATCTGTGTTGTGTTTCCACAACCAGCCTTACCCTTAGCTGGATGATGATGCATTGTGTAATAGTGTAAAATCATGGTGGTGCAATGCCTTCTATTATAACAAAGAGTACTGCACATCCAGCACTTTTGTTCTTTCTTCTTAGCATGTAACTTTAAAAAAGATACACATGGCCCTCTTTCCATTTTGTTCTTTATGCCGAGTAACTGAAGATGCTTACGACCAACTATTGGATTGCAGACGCTTTAAAGACTTTTACAAAAATACCACAAGTATTAGAAGAATATTGATGATTTTCTTTTCAGAATTAATATTTGGAATAAAATGACACCAAATTAAAGTATTTTCTTCAAGTTTACATGAAAGTGATTAAAACCAAGTTGTAGTTTACATGGAAACACATTATTAGATCTAGACTTTGAGAAGGGTTCTGATTGGACAGAGGGCAGATGTGACATACTATGTATACCAGAAATAAACAAACTGCATTTCCTGGTTCTTTTCTCTTCGGTTATATGGAAACCAATATAATAGGTACCGTTTTATATTCTATTTTGATTATATTTTTGAAGTACAAGCACAACATGAGCATACTACTTCAGTTTGTTCAGCAGCTGAGGAGGAGATGGAATATAGAGAAGCAAAGACGGGAGGCAGAAGACTGCGCATGTGCGTCATCGTGTCAGGAAATGGTAATGAGCATGCACTGAACGGCCTGAAATGAACTTAGAGCAGAATAAATTTTACATAATAGAGGAGTTAATCAGTTCAGATTTAAAATGAGAATAAACCAGACATTTTTAGAATTTAGTTTAATTTCAAACTGTCTTTTAATTCAGAATTAGATGTTTACATGATCATTTTTCTTTCTTTTTTTCACTATTCTCAACTTCTTCTGTCTTCTTCAGGTGTTTTTTTTTGGTGGTGTCCTTGTTGACTTTTCTCCTGTTTTCTTTCTTCCTCTGTATTCTTACCTTTACTGGTTGCATGTACGCAGCACAACTCAACACTGCATCCGGTAGTACTGCTTTAACACACTCCTGAAAACGAGAACATTTGCTTTCAGTAGTGTGACAATAGAGCGAGGTCAAAGAATTCAAAGTAAAATAATCTGTTTAAAAACAGGAAAAACCTATTTTTACTAAACATGCAAAGTTTTTGACCATGACAACACCTCATTCACAGCTGTACACGTTTCGGGTATCTATCCCTGAGCAAGGGCAAAAATAAGCAAATTTCCCGACATGTTCATTTTGCATTTGCAGAGAGAGACAGTGACAAAAATCATCAAGAGCAGAAACTTCTTTTTTCTGGTGATTTTATTCAGAAATATTTTTCCCAAACCTTTCCTTCCCATAACCTCTCAATTTCAAGTATCTGTTACCTCCCCCTTCCACAGCCTATCAGCTGCTCAGGGAATAGTGGGAGAGAAAGTCAGGGTCACCCCTTGCCCAGACATGCTACTCCTACTACCCTGGAAACCCAGCAAGCATCCTGGAGACAAACACGGAGCTGCTGAGCTACCACAGTGGGTTTCTGGACTCCCACAGTTCCCAGCCAGGCCTGGGAAAAATACTTGCTGAAAATGTTTTAAGTAGGACAAATAAAGTGAGAAGCGGCTGTTGAAAAGTGTTTGGTGAGAAGCTCTAACTAGCCAGTATTAGCCTGGAAGACCTCATTACTTTCACAGCTGAAATCTGCTGTTTTCTTCTGTCAGACAAAGAAGCAAAGTTCAGCTCATCCTTATTACTGAAGTGCTTTTTGTAAGCCAGGCCCAGATCCAAATAAGGCCTGCTCATGTAGCTGTGTCCCAAAGAGGTTTGGGAAGTTTATATGCCGTGTCCTCATTGGGAATTCTAACTTCTGGAGTTGGAGAAATGACTTGTTGCATCCTGGTTGCAGTTTTACAGGTCTATTATTATTTTCACTGTTTGTATTTCAATGAGCTTTTTTTCTGTGAATGTTAAAAGTTTTTCATTCGATGATGCGTTACATTGGTAAACTTTTGAAGTTTGCTTTCATGAACACATACTTGCTAACCCTTTAACTGAATTTCCCTCCAGAATGAATAAAGTATTTTTCATTTCATTACATCTGCTACCGTTGTCCACATGTCTGATGGCAGACATGTGAACTGATCTTTAGCTTCAGCTTTACAGCGTCGGGCTAGCAGATGCAATATCTAGCAACAGATTAAAGTAGATACCAGAGCATGAAGATCCTCTTCTTTTGTTGAAATGTCCCATTTTAGTGAATTGTGTAAATGGACAACGTGGAGAGGACAAAAGCAGCTTATTAGAAATCATAAGCTCACACCATAATAGTTTTGACGGGCACATAAACACTAAACATCCCCGTTTTTTTTTGTTTTTTTTTATTTTCCTAAAGCAAGGGGCCCAAAATTTTGCCTCTCCAGGCCAAAAGAAATTGTAGCAATGAACCAAACAGATATTTTTCCCCTTTATTTGGGAGAGGGGACAGATAAAAAAATCATACTTGTTTTAATTTTTTTCATGCATGCAAAGGCATCTTTTCCATCAGTTACAAACAACAAGATGGCAAAATAACAATAATGCCATAGTTGCAATACCATACAATCATTGCAGGCACTAAACGATAACAAACGGTGCATGTTCAACAAAGCAAACATTAGTGGGACACATGACCTTGATATGTGTACAATGTTCAGTTGAACCTGTCTCACTGACAATGTGGGTAAGTCATCTATCTGTGAGTCAGGCAGGGTACCTCTGAGTTTGGACTTATTGAGGAACATCTGCTCACAGATGTTAGAGCTTCCTACTGTGCATGTTTATTGATGTGTAGGTACCTTTGCAGTGAGACTTGTGAGTAGAAAACCTTCAGATTTAGTGAAAAGAATTATTTCTTTTAAGTCCATATCACATTGAAACTCAAATGGTTTGATCTGAATGTGGTCTGGGTCAGAGTCAGGGCAAACACTGATAGTTCCATATCTCCAGCACTTTTTCTAAAGTCCATAAAATGCACATCATACTCCTGCTTAGGCTGCTGAGCAGTTCTGTATATTCAGGTACCCTCCTTTGCTGGAGGTATTTAATGCTTCATCAAAACAGAATGTCTCCCTTTGTGTTGTGTGTTGGATTTAATCCACATCAGGGCACAGCCAATAGTCATTCCTCAGCTTGTAGTCACATGAAAGCAGTTTTGTTGTTGACTTTGTTTTTCACATTTTTGTGAATGACTCATTCCTCATAATGAGGAATGGGTGAGGTGGGACCGTTTTCTGCTCTACCTCACTGCTGTCTCAACAGCTACACTTGATCCCACGGGTTCTGGCCCTGCATGGTCGTATTTTACCTCAGCTAACAAGCCTGAACATGGAAGAGGAAGGTTAAGCCTGTGTAGACTACGTGAACACACCGATACCACCCCATTGTGCAAGTGCTACTCTTGCAATCTTCATTTTCCTCACAGATTAACAGCTGCTGATAAAGGATAAGACAACTGAGCATTTCTTTTAGTTTGAACCCTTTAGTTGCTGGAGTTTTAAAGGTTTTTAAGGTTTACTGTGAATGGAAAAAGAACGTTGAACATGTGAACATAACCCACAGCACAGTTCATGCAGAATGAGGTTTGCATGCGTTTAGCCTCGCCCCTAGGCTAATGAGGGGAACCAATCTCTTAACACAGCTCGACACCAGACCATTAAAGAACAAAAGACAAGAATTAGATTGTATTCAACTAAATTTTGAGTCATTTTTTTATTATAAATTATGCAAAATGCCCCCAAAATGACATTAATCTGTCTCTCTGTTGTCTTTTGGGTCCATTTGGGTCAGTTTGAGTTCAAAAGCTCTGCTCCATAAGAACATTTTACTGATGTGGGCTTATTAAAACTGTTGACTCTCACTTTAAATATGCTGACAATGATGCACAAGACTGACAAAGTTCTGAGATTTTCTCACTTTTTTTATACTTATCTGGTTTGATTGTGTTGGTGTCTTTCAGAGATGTGGTTTCAGGGTCAGGAATGTCCATAGGGAATTCCTTCTCTTCCACCTGGATTCCAGCCTGAACTGATAAGATATCCTCTCTTTAAGGTCAAAGGTCCCATTCTTGAAAACAATGTCAGCTGTATTCCTAAAAGCTTAAAAATGATCATCCATTTCAAACAGCTGATGTCAGCTGGGATTGGCTCCAGCCCCCCTGTAAGATCGTCAAGATCTTAAAATTACAAAGAACTTTGAAGGTTCTCCCAGGTTCTTCACACTCTCTGGCTTATCTTCAGTGTTTAACGATGTATCGTCACCTTATGTCACCCGAAACTCACAGGAGGTTGCATGCATTTTTAGCTCTATCGTGCAGGAGCTGCTAGCTGTTAGCTGCCTTTTGGGTGGACAGGGCTGAGTGAGCGAGCAGCCAACAGCAACAAGAGAATGGCTTCAAGCGTTATCTTCTACATGCTTAACTTCAGGAGCAGCTCTGAATCCCAGCCATCTCTCTTTAGTCCATATTAGACCCTGACTGCTGAGCAGTATTATGTGAACAGCATGAGGGAAGCTAACAGTAATCTCTGAACTATTGTTATTTTTGCCACCCTGGTAACAACATAGCCCCAAAGATATTTAAGGTTTACATGCAGAATTTCATCTATTTTTTAAAGTGTTAGTCATAGAGTTTAAAGTGTACATTGACTTTTTTAAAATCCTGTCTATGTTTGATTCAGGTCAATGTGTGCTGCTGATCAGTGAAAAGTTTTTTTTTCAGTCTGCCAACAGACAAATACTCCTTAAAGTCTAAATGTGATTGAGCATAGCTGCCAGGTCAGCCTGACAGTCTGGTGCCTTAATCACCACCACACAGAAACACACACATACAGGATCAATCAGATGTCAGACAAACAGTAAAAAATAGCGAGGTCAGAGCCAGCCGATGACATCAGGAACACTGTGTTTCTCTGTTGGAAGCAGTTTGTGTCAACCTTTCTGAACAGCCTCACTTCTGCTGAAATGCATGACACAGATGCTGGCGAGTAACCAGCATCATACTCTATTCCTTCCTGCATGAGGTTATACTGACCCTATTAAGACAGGCCGGTAAAACAAACTGAAGCTATTTACCTGCATTTACCTTTGCCAGTTAACCACCATTTAAACCACCATTTCATTTAAGTTGCTGCCTTTTAATGTTTGAATCATAGTCATCACTGTTTTTGGACTTTAGTTCAACAATTAGTTATAAATAAGGGGCTAATAATAATAATAATAATAATAATAATAATATGTTTTCTTTTGTACCTAAAGTGAAGTGAGACATGATTATTTCTGGCTTTATATGGAATATGTGATCTTGTTACTTGTTTATATGGAATATTTAAGCCAAACTGGAAATTAGCAGTGGCCCTTTTGGTGCAGGCTCAGTATCCATCCATGTCCACAAAAAACATTCCCTGTATCTTTATTCTTAAACTAGTCACACATGGCAAGGGTTACATCTTTAATCTACAGGTCTTGTCTTTTATTCTCCTTTTTCCTCCCACCTCACGTGAGTGAGGGATCCAACTGAACTCCTTTTCATCACATCTGCTTCTTTGTGTTTGTTTTATTTATAGGTGCTCTGTCATCATCACTATGAGCTTTTGGACACAGTAATTATGCAAATAATGCTCCCAAAAAAGCAGAAATTCCAACAGTTTCATGTGGATAAATTAGAAATACCACAATGCTGGATATAAAAATCTCTGAAGATAAATGTTTCTGCACCTCTCAGGTTGCTAAGATAGACATTAACATCACCACTTCTTCAGTAGTGATACGGCCAGAATATCATGGAGGTGGTTTCATTTGGCTACGTGCACCTGCTCCTGCTCCTGCTCATCAAGCACGTTTGGCAGGTTCAGTTTTTTACTGGATGTAGGTTTAATATGGAAACAGAAATGAATGTGAAAGTAATTGTGTCCAGGGATAAACAAAACCTCCAGATTTAGCTAAAAGCTTTTGAGTTGGTGTAATGTGTCACTTATCCATCTGACCGTGTGCTACTGTAGCAGCTGTTCATGAAAAGTTAGTCCAATGTCTGGCTATAGGTTTTATATTAACTGAACCACCAGTTGAAGTTACACTAATATTTCATGGCTGATGGGCGAACAGTGTATTCATTTCGCATAAGAGCATTTAACTAGCCTTAAAGACGCTCACCTGAAATTCCATTTATTTCTGAGCAGATAGTGCAGGAATGTGTGCCTGCTGTCTGTGATTACCAAGCAGGCAGATAGGAAGAAGATATGCAGTGACAGGAGGAGATAGTGACAAAGAGAGTAAAAGATAGTGTGTGTGTGTGGTGTACTGGGTGTAGAGCTGGTTTCCAGTCTCACTCCTGCATTGGATGCAGCAGTGTTTTGCTGCA
>JBAMHV010000014.1:22228533-22243506 GCA_037177535.1 Pseudomugil gertrudae
ATGGCTGCCAATTGAATAGGTTCACTGGGTTTTTTTTTAATGTGTGTGTGTGTGTGGGGGGGGGTGTTTGGAACAGCATTAGCCAACAGCTCAGCATCTCACAGTTGGAACAGAGGGGGTGATTATGCAACAGCTGGGCTTTTTGCTGGTTTCTCATAAGACCAGTGCAGCATGACTTGCGGGAAGCAAGTGAAGATTAACCAATGAGCTGCTGAAGCTGTGAAAAGTCACGGGTCATTAACAGCGGCAGATAAGATGCACACATTACTGGTGATCAAAACAATGGCACGTACTGACTCAACGCACGGGGTTCTCTTTGCTGAAACATGGCAGAATTATTAGTGTGGCATTTCCTCTGAAACTAAACAGAGCTGCTGTAACATACACGAGGTGGCTTTTTCACTCTGAGGTGTGTTTCTGTAGGAACCAGTCAAATGCATGTGGGGGGGGGGGTGTTGGCTCACATGCAAATAGCCGTCTCTGAACACTGGTTATCTTTACAGACGGTTTGCATGAAAATCCTTCGAATGAACAAAAGGACAAAAGAGTTCAGAGGTGATTGTGTGGATACAGTAAAAATAAATGAAGGGGGATCATTTCTGACATCAGTGTGTCTTTTTGTTAGAACAGGGTTCCTTTTAATCGATTAAAGTGGTCATTCCCTTGCCTGACACAGGTATGAAGCCAGCTACGAGGACAATAGTAACAAGTATCAGCAACAGATGTTGGACAATATTATTGCTTACTGCATTAAAAAACAGCAAGAAAGCAATTGAATCCATCCTTGCTGTTGAGTAGTTTTAAGTATGATTGGTGACCACATAATGCCACGTTTTCCCTTTTTGATGACTCGATTTGCATTTCTGAGCAAATAAAAGTCCCACCTACTCTCCATTGCAAATTTCTTGTAAAATGTATGAAGGCAGAATTAGTTGGTTATCTGTGGACACTCATAACAGCAAAAGTCAACATGCAGACTTTGAAGTAGCAGCGGTTCTCAGAACGAGAGGGGAAATAATCAGCGGTGTCATTCGTAGAACTTTGTGGCCTCTTCACAGAACTGATGCTTGCTTTTTTTTTTACCTCAAACAGCAGCAGTAGAAAGCTGCTGTTAGATCAAAGATCCACTGTTTTCATTTAATGTTGGAGAAGGCTTTTTATTTTTAGCCTGACGCTGTGATGACCTTCATCTATTATTATCTGATATAAAAATGCATGCAGCGTGTCATGCTAAGTTTTTGTACATGAATCTAAAATGTAAATGATGTCCCTTGAAGGCAAATAGAAAATTTGGTGAAACCTTTACACAAGCTGATGTGGGACACGATACCAGTGATGATGGTTTTGAGTTTGAGTCTGAGAAGCCATGTATGCATTAACAAACAGGCTTCAGGGGAAGTTTTTAAGTGGGAAAAGATTTGATGACTTCTTGTATATAAAGTATGCATCATTTCTAACCTCACCAGTCTGAAGCTCTGCATTGAAGCTTGTCATTATTTAGAATGGTACTCGTGTTTGCTGGAAGGTTTTCTCCAATAAAAACCATGCCTGACATTTCCTAACGAGATTAAATGAGTGAAATAAAACGAGGGCTGAGAGATGGTTAGAAGTTTTCGGAGCTAATGGGAACAGCAGACCCGTTTACATTCCTCATTTCAAACCCAGCAAGTACAAACAGGTTTTATTCAGCCAACAGACACTAACGGGGACAGATGGGAGCAGCAGCATTTCCAACCTCATTTGCTGTTGTGTAAATCTTCCCTTCGCTGTAGGTGAGGTCCAAGCAGCGCTGTCTCAGAAGATTAGTGCTGAGACCAGGATTCCCCTGGGAGCATCACAGCTGATTAAACCTACAACTCTTATCTATCTGAGACAACAGGTCCACGATAAGCTGTGCTGGTCACTGCTCGAATGTTTAACCCACGAGAGCATCTGCAGCCTTTTGAGGGGATCACAAGAGACAGTAAGCCCAGCTGTGAACGGATGAAGAGCAATTACGCTTTTTCACTGATGACTTTGATTCTTTATTTTAAAGTTATTGAGTGAAAACAGTGACATGTAAAGGCTCTGCCTTAAGAGAAGAGCTTCTTAGGGCTCGCTCATCCAGAACTAAAACCCACATTCACTGCAGGTACCAGCTTATACATTACCTTTTTTCTAAAGAACCCAATCAAATTCCCTCATTTACAAAATGTGCACATTCAGTCACTGAATATTTTCAGCACAGTTTTGACTATTTAAATATCTGTGCTGGGAAAAGGACGTCGTTTTAAAGGGAAGTGAATCTGATCCAGTTTTTAGCGGGGCCTTGGTTTCCTAAATGAGTCCATTCCACCGCTCATGTCAACCAAAGATCAGCAAACATGCCTCTGTTTTAGATATACTGCTACATATGTGGTCAAATATAACTATAATCTTCACCTGCAAAGTAACCATGACTGCTGATGTTATGCAACAGTAACTAGTTTTCAGTGATGTTTCTACATCTTCACTATAACTTAGGACATCTTTCGGTTTGTAGTATAAAGCTGTTTTTCTTTATCACCACCCCTTCTGTTGTTGCCATCTGCCTACCAGTCTTTTATCTCTTTATCTGTTTTTTCACAGTGACGGCTTCTCAAAGTGTCACACAGGAAAGCGTATAACCTCCTAACCCAGTAAATTCTCTGTAGGCGTTGAAGTAGCTGTCATAACATTTTCTGTCTGTTGCATAAAAAACAGCAGTTTTAAATGTCAAAGCTGATTATTCAGAGAAAGACAAAGAAGTCAAGTGTCACAGTTAAAAAAATATTTATTGAAATTGTATAAAAATAGCTTCTAACATAATTTACAATTCTAATTTGAGTGATGAAAAAAACAACAACAATCCAAGCTGCAAACACGCAGCGAGAAAACCTCTCAATCACACACACACACACACACATTCACACACACAAAACATTCAGACAACAGCGTGACAACACCAGTTACCATCAGTAGACATTTTTACATACATTATGATGGAAGTGCTTCTGGGATTATTTACACTTTATTTACATGGCATACACAAACATACATACACATCTGCTCTTTCAAGATGTCAAGCCATAATAAATATGGTCAGAAAAGGAAGAAAAAATACATCTTTGCTTTTCTTTTAAATAATGCGTGGACCCTTCAGTGACTGTGGAATGAAATATATAAACAGCCAAAATGATCTCATAAATAAATAAATAAGTTCTGTGACAAACAGCTCGTTGTGTGTGAGAGAGGAGTCACAGCAATAATAAATATAGTTCTTATTTACAATTCTTGTCCCCACTTCATTTTAAGACCTGCGTGAGGCACTGTTTAAAGATAAAAACAAAGAGCAGAGGATGTATCTCGGTATGAAAGTTTGCATTGTTGTGTGCATTCAGGTGAATGTGTATAAGCGCCTGCCTAAGCCTTGTGTCTGTGTACAGTTACAGCACTAACAGAGGTGGAAGCGGAGGTTGTGGAGCATAATGATGCAGTAAAGAGTGAGGTAAGTCCAGTGTTAGTCTTGCTAATGACTTGTTTGCACAGGTTGCTGCCGAAGCTATGAGGTTGGTTGTCTGGTTGCTATTGGAGTAGTCGTAGTGGTGATAGTAGTGGTTGTAAAGGACATGGGCTTTACTGATCTAGGCCCATGAGAGGAAAAACAAACGGCAACAAACAATATAAAGCCAACGTAAGGAACAAAAAGGTGGTTCCCTTTTTGTTTTCTCAAATTCAAGTATTTTCAGGTTCGCCACAACAATCTCACAGAAGGCACTTAAAGAAAATCAAGCTCTTTTCTCTTTGCCCGCATATCCCCCCCTCTGTTTTTAAAAAGAGAGCCCGAGGAGCAGAGTATGGTGCAGCGAGGTTAACGCATACTGTCCACATGCAGGACCACCAGCTCGTGTGCTCCCTTTTGCCAGCCCAGGTGTCCATGCATGGCCTCCTGCAGCCTGACTAACACCCGTCATCTCAACCAGAGTTCAATAAGGGTGATGTTGTGACTCTGATGTGAATCGACATCTGGAGAAAATCAAGTACCCGGGGGTGGAGAAGGGACTGGCCTGCAGGGTGCAACCACAGCATGGTGGGTCTGTGATTGCCTCTGTGTGTAGTCCTTTAGACCTTTCTCATGACGTGTGTGTTGCCTCCATCACCGGGCCACGGCCACAGGGATTGGTGCAAAGGTGGTGGACTCGTGACCAATGCTGTGCAGCCTGATCTCTGCGGGCGTCTTCTCTGTCTGCACTGTGGATGGCACTACAGAGGAGGATGTGCTCTGCATCCATGAGTGGTTGATGATGTCCTCAAAGGATGGACGGTCAGCCGGTCTCAGAGACAAACACCACTTGATAAGCTGCTGGCATTCTGAGGAAGAACAAGGGCAAACATCCTGTTAGTCCAGATAATAACATTAAGGGAGGAATTATTCAGCATAAGACACTTTCTCTAAATGTACCTGCTGAGATTCTCCTCCGAAAGAGAACTTGGCCCCTTAGGATCTCCTCGTCATGTTCAAATGGGATGTCCCCACACACCATGTCATACAGCAAGACACCCAGGGACCAAACAGTGGCAGACCGTCCATGATAGCGATGATATTTGATCCACTCTGGTGGACTGTACACTCTTGTGCCTGTCAGAAATAATAATAAGACACACCTTTTATTAAACTGTGACAATATTACAATAAAGCTGTACTTAACATTTTTTAGTTTATTATTTATAAATAGTCTATTTAGTGTTGCAAAGGGGTGAATTGATAATGAGCTGAGTCTTTATCTGAGCTCAGGTGACTGGCAGTGTTTGTGTGTGATGAGAGGAGTGTGTCTGGGTGGGAGGAGCGGCCATGTGACTTTGTTTACAAACTTTGAGTTGTAAAAATACCACTTCCGTCCAGTAGGGGGCGACAAATCTGCGCCAATGCTGTTTGTTATGAAACTGCTGCGCAGTGGGTTAGGGAGGACTGCACAACCTAGGAATTTCTGTTACGCAGTCCTCACAAGCTGCCGCTAATTTGCCCAAAGCTTGATGCTTTAGATGTTTAAAATAAACACAAACAAATAAAAAGAACAAAAAAAGAGGTAGATAACAAAATTAAAGCCATTTTAACTCACCGTCAAAGTCTGTATAAATGGTGTCTTTCAGCAGAGCTCCAGAGCCGAAGTCGATGAGCTTCATCTCCCCGGTGCGGAGGTCGATGAGGATGTTCTCATCCTTAATGTCCCGGTGCACCACGCCGCAGCTGTGGCAGTGCCGCACGGCCTCCAGCACCTGGCGGAAAAAGCTCCGCGCGAGCTCCTCCGGTAAGGCACCTTTTTCTGTGATGAAGTCAAACAGGTCTTTGACGTTCTCTGGTCTCTCCATGACGATGATGAAGCTGTCCGGCCGCTCGAACCAGTCCAGCATCTTGATAACACCGCGGAAACCCGTCCCGACTTTCTTTAACAGAACTATTTCCATCGGAACCCGGTGTCCGCTGGGCTGCAGACAGATGAGCAAAAAACCCATCATACACTGTCTATAAGCCACATTTAGCTAAAAAAAAATCACTTTTTGTGATGAATTTAAAGGCTTCATATCAAATAAGGATACAGTAACACACATGTAATGTATAAAACGTTTCTTACCAGCTCGCCCCACTCAGAGACTCTGTCCTTGGCTACATGTTTGACAGCAACCTGCCATTGTAAAGAAAATAGCGCGTCAAAAAACATGGTAGAAATTTTAAAAAGGATCAAACGCAACCGGTTTCTATGCAGAAAGAAAGAAAAATATACTAACCGGAGCTCCATCGGATATTTTTGTACCGGAGTAGACGGTACCGAAACCACCGCTTCCCAGCACGGCACCGACCTGGTAAAGCTTCTCAAAGGGCTCCCTCTCCTTCGCTGTAAACAAACACAAAAACTACCGGTAAATACCTGAAAGCTGCCAAAGAAAGAAGACTATACTTTAAGATTGTCAATATAGTAGTAAACCAGAAAGAAAACTAGATGGTGGACAAATGTACAGCGTGTGCTGAAGCCATCGCTGCAGTGTGTCCTCCATGACAACACGGCGCAGAAAGGGCGTCTAACCTTGTTGAACTTGATGCTGGATTTTCGCCGGCATGTCTACGGCGGAGATGTGGGCCAGAGAATTCAGCTTGGACAGCAGCATCCCTTTCAGGAAAACCAAGGCAGGTTAGCAAAGTCTGTTCCCGGTACAAAATAAGAAGAATAATCCGACAGTGCGACTCTCCAGGTCAGCAAGTCCACGTTGCAGGAAGAAAAATGCAGCGCGGATCCTTTCATCCAGAGATCAGGCTTGTGTTTCAGCACGATAAAACCATTCAAACCCGGCGTGATAAAGTCAGTTATCGCGAAATAACCAATACGAAACGCGGTCGTTCTCCGTAATATTTGTAAACAGATGAGTAAAATGGTCTATTTACAGTGATTATATAGAGAACAGACCAATGCCTCAGACACCGGCTCATGGAAACAAGAAGCGGGGAGTAGGACTGTTATAAGGTAGTAGTAAGAGGCGTGGCCACGGCCGCTATCCCCGCCCACTTCCGTTCATTGCACCAATGGCAGTGCAGGTCTCCATTCCAAACTCACGTCAATCACAGCATGGAAATAAAGACAGCCTTATAACCGGCAGGGCCAGTCATACATGGCGGGAATCAAAACGCGCCAAAAAGGGGCAGACTGAAGCGTAATTATTAATTCTATGTTGGAGGGGAAGCAAATCCCAAGCCAAATGTCCCCCCAACTCCTCCTCTATTCGCGGGAAACCAACTAAAAAATGTGAATAAATTATTCATTTAGCACATACATATGAAGGTAGACTGAAACTGGAAACTGCCCCAAAATGTTACATTTCTATCAAATAATAAAAAATCTGCTGCAGTGTTTAGTGCTTCTATTTCCCACGTTGCCTCATTGTCTTACAAAAAAAAAACAACACAAATAAACAAAATAGTCTGTTGCCAAAAAGCTGCATCTAAATTCCGCTTTTGAAAGATAATTTTGCACAAAGAAACTCGCATAACCAGAGTAGTTGATCAGTTTGAATTCCAGCTATTCTTCTACTCAGTCATTTAGCTGATTATTTTCACATTGAACATAGTTGTCCAGGATTGTGGCTTTATTTGACAATGCCTCTCAACTGGCTGCTCATCAAAGCGACGCTGGGGGAGAAAAGGCGCATTCCTCTCATTCTTTCAAATTGGGTGGCCGCGTTTGCAGCCGTTCACAGGATGTGGGAAACTAGAGATAAAAAAGACTTCCATTTACCCCCCTACACACACACACACACACACACACACACACACTCTTCCCTCCCCCTCTTCTACTCCTCCTCTCTCCGCCCTCCTTTTCCCGCTCATGTTATTGTTTGAATGGCATGCTCTTTCTTTCCCTCCCCATCTCCTGCTTAAGTTATTTATGTATTCTTGTCCAAATTTCATAGTAACTTGTAAATTCATAACATAATGCTGATTTATTGTATTTCATAAATAAAATGCAAACATATTTAGTTAGAAAAAATAAAAGAGTCAGGGTGTTTAACAAGATATCTTTGTTGCGAGGAGTTTTTATTTCTGTAAAGAAGATATTTTTGTATCTCTTTATTGACATATGGGCCACCATGCACATGATGCAAACTTGGGGCACTATTTGGGTCGTGTAACACATGCCCCCCACCCTAGTAAAGAAAAGTTGCAGTAGCTTTGGGAAGGCTTGTTGCTCACATGGTTGTCTGGAATGTAAAAGAGGACTGTTCTTACTTGTGTTGGGACACCTGGGGGCAAATTCCTTTGCTAAGTGTTTAAGTTGATAACAATATGCAAATCAGGTGTTGCATTACATAATCATTGAATGCACGACTGTCCTGTGAGCAATGTTCATGTCCTTTCTTTTTACACAGTTTGTTTTGTTATCATTGCAGCTTTTTGCAGTGTTGTATATGTTGTTTTAAGTTTCTATGTTGCGTTGTTACTTGTGGACAGTCTTGGTTACTTAAAGGCTCTAAATTTCAAAGTTGCTTTGTCTTTACCAACCCGTGCACAGCATGCTGTCCTGAGACAAAAGGCCCCTTGCTGTTCCAGATTTAAATATGGGATGATCTGAAGCTCAGACTCACCAAATCCTTGTCTTTTCTTAATTAACCTCCTAATTTTTTAGGCTTAGCTTGATTTTCCTCATGATATTAATCTGTTCTTGTCCCGCTCTTTCTGGCTCTGTAGTTTGCCTTGTGTAAATATAATGTAACCATTTTTGGTGCTGTTTTACTAGAATTTATTTATTTATTTATTGCATTTTATTTCTGTTTTGATTGCTTTTCCTGTATATTGATTTTTATTTATTTTCCAATCCGTTCTAACATTCATATATCTGTTATGATAGGTGAAAGCTTTGTGAGGGCAGGCCTTTATAATGTAACAATTTAAATGTCTAAATAATGCTTGGAATAAGGAGTTCAAGAAGAGCTGTTGATGGAAGGTAGCAAGATCATCAGAAACAAGAACACTGAACTGACTTTGAGCTTCCCTCCATGTTGTCTTGATCACACCTCCATTTCCGTTTTGGTTCCAACTTTCATTATTCAGGATTTCTTCTCAAACAATGTACTGTAACTATAACTGATATATCACTTACTGCTTTAACTGAATATCATTCCATCTAAATTATTTTGAACTATGTCGCGCACACATATCATGCAAACATGATTAATATTGAATCTACAGTGGAAGAGGTGAATCATTTGAGCATTATTTAAACCATTAAAGACTTTGCAGTCTTCTCAATCCAGACAGGGCTGAGTGCTGAGTTCATGTTTAGTCAGGGGTACTGGAGAGGTGTGTGAAAATAGAGAGGTCCTAAGCAATGAGAGTGACGTTAAAACGCCACCAGTGAGCCCATCTTTTTGTAGGGTGCAGATATGCCTGCCTGCATGATCAGCAGGGCTCAAATGACAGCCATTCAGCCCCATCTGTCAGAAGGACATATTATTAGTCTTGGGCCAGCTGCTCACACCAATATCTGGAAGTCTCAGTTTCCCTCAGGGGAGAATGGCAGGTCCCTACAGTAAAGCAGAACATCCCACTTTTTACAGTTACAAAACAGTTCAGAGGTTCATGCAGCTGTGGAAATGATCAGCTCAATTTTTATAGCTAAATTGCATTTATTAGACCTCCTCTGCACATTGAAGGTTCAATAAGAGAAAAAAGGCACTGTGGCTTGAAGATATGGCCTACATACAAAATAACCTTGCTTCTGCAAATTACTTCCTTTTTCTACAGAACCTGAAACCATGTCCAGAGAAAAGTTTCATAACACTAAAGCCATTTCTTTGTGAGGGTTATTTAAGTTGTGCTACTATGTATAATCACCAAATACATTACTTTTTCACATTCCTTTATTAAGATTTCTTAGATTTCTTAATATGAAACTCAAAATCCTGCAATGTTTATGAAACTATGTGTTAATATGTGTTTTTTAGATATTGTGATTTAGATATTGTGATTTACAGTTGCAATGTCTTTGCATGTTTTTTTTATTAGGAATTGCATAAATCCAAAGTCCAGATGTTTTTATATTTTATTGCACAAACTAGAGAAACGTTAATTTCACACAACTATCAAAAACCTTTGCAAACATGCTGCTTACATATTATCTTCCTTAAGTATCACATGCTCTTTTTAATCTTGAGACTGCAAGTTTGTTTCTTTCTTGTGCAATGTTGCATCCCTGACACTGCAAAGTGAGTATCCCATAAATGTGCTTATCTCTAACCTTGTTGTACATCTTTGGCCTGGTATTCCACCCACAGGTGTAAATTATGATACTTCCATGTAATACATTAACTGAGCACACGTTGTCCATGGTGGATATGATTCACTTTCCCTCCCACTTGGTTTGACATTCCCTCTTTTCTGTCTTACTTGACTGGGGTAAAAGGTCCTGCCACTTGTCTGCACTTAAAGTGCTTCATTTGTCCATCAGTCATGATGGCTAACCAATCACCTCTTCAGCTGCCGCTGCAGATCCCAACTGCTGCCATGTGTAATGGAAAGGAAAAACCATTATGGGGTGGAACAGCTTAATTCTACTTTGTTATGCAAGGAAATAAAAACTGAGATATATTTTATTTATACTCTAACTATTTGTAGAATAAGGTCTGTCTTCATACAAATATTCTGCGCAGGCAAAGCTGTCCTAGAGGCATGATAACAGCAGCATGTTTGGAGCACCCCGTTTTGCAGTGCCAGCTTTTCCTTAGACACGAGCATTGATTCTGCTCTTTGACTGCCTCCACCGCTGGCTGGAAATAACTTGTCTCCAAACAGAACGGTGAAGTGCAGTGATAACACATCAGTCCTGCTGGTAACGGTTCTGGTGGCAGCCTGGTTATTCTAGAGATGTGACTGCAGAACTGGTGTGAAGCAAGGTGCCTCATGTGCGCGCCTTCTCAGTGATTGACAAAGATTACCACATAATTAGAGGAGGGTCGTAAAACTGCCCTGCAGCTCAGCAGGGGTAGCAGCTTTGTCCCCCTTAAAGACAAACAAAGCCTGCCTGTGTCATTTATGTTGATTTGATTGCCAGACAATGAAATGCACAAGATCATGATTTCGTACTGCGCTAGAACTGACAGTCAGGAATTCATTGATGAGCGCAGCAGAGTTCATCTCCAGACTTCTGGTATCTTACCATTTAAGTTGTCATCAAAGATCAGAAGCGAGCATAGTGATCTGAAGCTGGGCACTCGGTCACTTCAACAAACACATGCCAATGCAGGAAACTAAATTAGCTGCAAGTTTTATTTAAATTAAAAAAACAAACTAAAGCATCTGTAAGTGTGAAAGTTTACATGTGTGGGGGATGAGACCAGACGCATCCATTAGGGAGGGCAAATTATTTTGAGAGGTCACTTAAAGGAAGAAGGAATAGCTGTGGGGTCGGCAAACTTCAGTGTGGCCTGACCTCTCCCCAGGTAGCCTCTTACCACTTCTCTCCTCATGACCTGAGAGGTCTTGACCAGCGGGACCATGAGAAAAAGCCTCCAACAGACATCAAAAGCAGGCCTTTGTGGGAAAACACCACAAAGGGTCTATGGAGTACCCTGGAGGTCACAGCAGGGCAACTTTCATGTCAGCACAGGCCTGGTTCAGGTCAGAGGTTATTGGCATACCTGTGCAGCGCCACTGAGACTGTTCTTCCAGGAAATTATCCTCACTTGTTCCAATTAGGGATTTAGTTACTGAAGAGTCTATGTAAGGTTTGTTTATAGCCATTGTTGTGGTTGTTAAAGATGAGTGGGTCTAATCTGAGTGAAATAAGACAGGATGTTTTTAAGGTTACCAGGGGTTACCTTAATGGGGATGTTGTCAGTTATATACTTGGCCATGTGGGGGTTTAGATCACTGGATATAACACTTCCTAGTTTATCCCAGGAATTTCTCATGGATAATGATGCTGTTGACAGAGGAGATTACATGATATCCTATAAAAAAAAAAAGTCTGGCATTCAGACAAAGTTAACTCTGAGATATTTGATCATGAGCATGAATGTGTTTTCAACATACTGATATAAGCATGAAGTGGATTTTCTTATCGTTCAATGCAGTGAATGTTGGCATTCATTTAAGCATATGAGCAGCAATTATCCAATGATAGGACAGCAAATGGTAAGGAAGCATGGATGGATTATAAAATAACAGGAACATGAGAATGTTTAACCCATCCCGTCTCCCAGTTATCCAGCCCAACACTACAACACTAAACTCAAAGAGCTCAGCCGAAACAAACAGTTGTGGTTGTTGTATATCTTTGTGTATCTTGTTTTCGCTTCACTTTGTTCTAACTATCCACATCTTTACTGTTTTGTTTGTTTTGTGCTTCCACTTGATTTGTTTTACCTTTTTTATCTTACTGGGGTCAGCCTGCATCGATTTGTCTATCTCACTTTTATAAACTTGCATCATCTTATCTTCATTCTGTGTTTCATATTGTTTATTTTGAATCAACACTGCTGATATGAGAGGGCTGTTTTGCTTTTATTATTTGTCTCTGTGTTAGTTGAGTGATGGCCTGGCGACCTGTCCAGGACACACCCAGTCTATCATGGAGAGAGCCTGAACAAGATTAAATAAGCATAGAAAACAGAAAGATGCATCTGAAGGCATCTTCACAACGACACACTCTGGACCACTTTAAAGAACCCTGGTCTGCTTCCACTGGTAGTACAGCTGGTTTGGAGGAACCTGCTGCTTATAGATAGATTCTAGTGAAAACTGCATTAGGTTTGAACACCAAACTAAAAAGGTAACATCTGAATTTATCGTTGTTTGTATGTATCATTGTTTACTTGCAGTGGCTGAGGCATTTTCAGAACAGGACATTTAGTCTTTTAGCTACATTCTTCTTGATCAGTAGTTTTTGGAATATCACCCTGAGTGATCTGTGATCTGCATGTCATCCTCAGGTGGGTTGGTCCACTTGGGTAAAGTCTATACAAAAACAAACCAACCCCAAAGAAAGCTGCACAATCTCTCAGCATACCCTGCTCAATCCTCCAGACCATCCTGGTGTGAAATCTACCTTAGTTTTGATATTTTTGGTGATATTTGTCTCACGCTTTGGTTACTTTGGAATCTTATTCATTTTCTAAACCCATGTAACCAAATTAATTTTGGATGGTATATTTTGATTCATTTTGAATGCATTAAAGCAATTGAAATAAATAAATACACATTTTAACTAGTTTAGGTGTTAAAACACAAAATTTGCATGAAAATGTACCAGTATTTCCTGGTAAGCTCTGGCAGGTTTCCCACTTCGGCACTCCCATGTTAGCAAACACGACATATCTACAGATTTTCCGTCTATTAAACGGCACTGAACCTGAAACATATACAGGATTTAAGTAATGCACAGACTACTCTGCAATGATTCTCATCTGGCTAAACCTTTGACAGTGATTTTTGTTTAGAACATAAAAGGTCAGGCAGAAAAAGTGTCCAGTACTAACAAGCTGAAGAACACACATAAGTATTTAACAGAATTATTTCAATCAATAAATAATTCTGTCCATGTTTTATGCTGGGAGGACAAAAGTCCAGTTAAATGTTAGTTAAATGTTTTGAACAGGTTTCAGCCACACATGAAGTTGATACATATTAGCAAGCTGCTCGCTCTCTTTTGTCCTTTCAGAGAAGTTAACTATGAGCTATGACATTATTAACTTACAGTTAAAACTTGATCATTTTACACCAAATGTTTGACATGTAGCAGCAGAAACTTTGTGTCTCACCCTGATCCCTGTTTATTCATGTTTGCTAATTTGCAGAAGCCGCTTGGTTTTTACCCACACCAAAACACCAGTCTCAGCACCACCCGTCCAACGGTGTCGTCATGCTGTTTGAGTCCAGGAGAGGAGTGGGTGTGCTGGGGAGGGGTATGAGGCCACGTGACTCTGTGAGGAATGTGCTGAACCAGGAAGAAGTCTGCTCGTGTCACCTTCCCACGGCGGGTAAGGAGGGAGAGGGGCAGTGAGGGGAGACGGGGCTGTTGTTAAGCATGGGGCTGTACAGATTTATCCACGTGGGAAACAGACAGTGGTGACATATTAAACTGGCGTCACACAAACAAGCCAGTGTCACAGTTTAAGAATGTTGATGGTGGGATTATGTCAAACTTCCCACAGAGAGAGAATAGGGGTTTCTCCTGTGACCTTCCTTTACGTTTGGCAATTAGTTGTGTTGTTTTGATTTTGAGCAATGTTATAAACGTGAGAAACAACACACTGAGCAGGTTACACTCATGCAAACTATTAATAGCTCTGTCCCAAATGCTTGATAGAGCTGTGGAACATCAGCAAAATCCCCAAGAGTGTGGCAAAGTCACTGAAAGTCCTATCTTTTATTACCATTTAAAGGTTTTTGTTGCCTTTTTGGTTTCGTGCTTGTGATTTCATTCCCTTCCAACTCCCCCCTCCTCCTCACTGTTTACAGTCGATTTGCATTGTGGTGTAGGCAGTTTTTGTTGTTATCGTAATGGCAGAGGGGCTTTCCCACCAGCTTGTCCGGCTGAATAAAAACACTTCTGTGTTGGTGCCGGTGATGTCATGGCCCAGAAACGGCTCAAAGCTGTTTCCCTGGGAAACCCCGTGTCAGGAAATCCAGACAAACTGTCTCAGCTTGATTGTTGTAGCAGTGCAGCCTGGAAGAGACTGTGAGGTGATTAGGTTCCCATCCACAGCTGGCTGACATATTGAACCTGAACCTACTGAACTCATTACTGTGGGCTCAACTACTCCTCTACTGGGCTTTTTTGTGTTTTATTTTCATTTTTTTATTTTGTGAGAAACTATTGTCAATATTTGATGTGTTGTTTCTCGTCCTGCTTCCTGCATCATATGGAAACAGCGTCAAACAACAAGCACTGAGGAAATCCAGCTGTGGATGAGTCATTGTACTAAATATCCCCCAGTGGAAAGAAAAATGAATGCAACGTTTCTGAACAGCAGCAGAAAATGAAAAATATCACGTAAAACTCAAAGATTTAAACCAAAAGTCATCTTGGGAACTGACTGTGTGTTTATAGGGGTTTCCCCCTGAGATGTTATTGACTTTTGAGATGAGTCACTATCCTGTTGTGGATGTGTTTGATAACCACCTCTGACTGGTAGGTGCTACGTGATAGTGATTCATGCAGAGATGGACTGGCCGGCTGGCATACTGGGCAGATGTAGGCGGATTTCGGCCTGTCTGACTGGAACTGGAACTGCCCAACTAACACTAGGCCGACTCATATTTTTAATCTCCATCCCCTCTAACGGCGTCTGCACCAGCGTAATTTAAACTTTCCTTCCTTAACTTTCTTAACTGACATCAGGAAGAACCAATCATCCATCCATCCATCCATTTTCAACCGCTTTATCCCAGAGCGGGGTCGCGGGGGGGCTGGAGCCAATCCCAGCTGC
>JBAMHV010000014.1:22260372-22273485 GCA_037177535.1 Pseudomugil gertrudae
GGACACTCCAAAAAATCGGATTTCACAAAAAAATCCGAATTGAGCATTATGCCCTGCAGTCTGAACGTAGCCTAAGACAGCACCTGAGAATGTCCTCTGTCATGTGCACTGCTCTATAGCTCACCCTGACCTCTGACCTCCCTATGTGGAGGGGGTTGTGAAAAGAGTTGCTCTCCTTTAGGGATCAATAAAATATCACAAAAAAAAGAATGAGAAGCAGTGAGTTTCTTCATGGAAATGAAGCGTTTCTCTGGGGAAATCCATTTTGAATGGCCTCTCGTGGGTCAAGGCTCTAAATAGGTTGTAGGCCTATTACGGATGGTAATATGTTTTAATGAGCATGAGTCCCAGGGCAGGAGAATGCATTTTAGATTTAGGATGAGGGTTAAACAGGGCATTTAGCAGTTTCTAATTTCTATTGACTGTTGATAGATGTTGGTTTTTGTGGTTGGTTTTTCTTTTGATCATTACAAAAGTTGTCCATGAATAGAGAAAGATTTCCTACACATCTGTTAAGCATGATTATATGGATGTTTAGTTAATCTATATACATGTTTGTGATTATATATCTGTGTTTATATATTTATATCTAACAAAAACTGCAGCAGGATGAAAAGATCTCTTGTAGCATAATTTAAAGATCAGAGCACCTCTCTAATGTCACCTTTATCTCTAAAGTTGAGATACTTAAATTCCTTTAACAAGCATGGTCACTTATGAGTCTCATTTTTAATTTTCTGCTGTACAAAAATTAAGTTTAAATCAGTTAGGTTTCTTTAAAAAAATAGTTTAAACTGATCCCTTTCTTTTCTTTGTAGATGGTGGATAAATATGAGGCAGCATAAGAAGAGGGAAACATAAACACTTAGCTATGCCAGGGTCATCGAGGGCCAGTTCACACTAGTGATAAGCTCTTCTGGTGACAGGCAGGCCACACACAAACAAACGTAGGGTTTCCATGAAAGCACAGAGAACATAATGCATGACAAAAACTCACAAACCTGATACATTTCTACACAAATGCAGCTGTAGCACTTATGTGCACATACAGTTGCTGGTTGTGGCTGCAGAGCACAGCATGACTGGAATGCAATCCATTGTTCCAGGAAACATTTAGCAACAATAGAGGATCACAGACAGTTAGCACCACAAAGCCTTCATGCTGATCTGTGCAGAAGCCTCAGTACTGCTTGCTACTGTGGTGCCCCGCTGAGCCCAATTAAACTGCTTGGGAATCAGGTCGCTTGTGCAACTCATCAATTAATGATGGTTTTGCAACAATTACTTTAATGGCAATCATGTAATGATGACATAGCTGGAACACCAACAAAGTAGAATATTTGGTTCTACTGTGGGAATTTTGCCATTTAAAAGTGAATATAGAACATGAACCAGGCCTGAACCGTGTTATTCAGATAGATTGTCACTATCATGAGTATCATATCATGATAGTTTGAATGAGCACATTTTAATCACATTTCTTAATCATAGATGCATTTGTGATGCTACACACAAACATCGAACACATACAAATGCATATTTCTCCTCCCTCGCTCTCTCTCTCTCTCTCTCTCTCTCTCTCTCTCTGTATATATATATATATATATATATTATAATATATATATATATGTGTGTTTGTGTGCATGTATTATTACTTAATTGGTACAGGACTAATATAAAAATTGCATTTACTAATTAAATGAGCTTATTTAATTTCTTTTGTTTGTTTTTTATGCTTGACTGATAGATGATCATTGTCTTTGATCATAAACCCTCTCACAAAGCGAGTGTTATGCCCAGAATCAACTCTGTTCTGGTTCTCCTGAAGCTGCTGAAGGTCTTTGATCATAGTGGAAATAAAACAGAAACATCTCAGACTAAACAAAGATGGCTCCACAGTCCAGCTGTTTTTCAGGGTTTCATAACACTGCGATTCTGGACCATTATTACTAAGTATTCTCTCTGGTTGGTTCCGATATCGTCTTAAACACTGATTTCATGTTAAATTAACATTAATAAAATGAAATAATCTGCAAAAAGTTTCCAAATTCTTTTTGCCCAAATGCTTAAAGGCTGGTAATGAAGATTTATATTACAGAGATGGCAAAACTCAATAAAATTGATTTATGATTTCACTATCTTGTTCATATTGTCTGGTAAACGCTTGTTTTTCTTCGAGTGTGTGTTTTATTTTGTCTTATTTCTTCTACGCATCACAGCAGATTCTAAAATCGGAAGTAATATGTTATGTTCACTTGGAAAAACTGGTCCAAAAATGAATTTGACTTTAATTCAGATTATGTATGTGGCTGCAATTCATCAAAGTTCATTATAAAAAGAAAAAGCCAAAGTAAGAAAACTAACAGATTGCATAGAATATCATATTAAATTTAATCTCCTGAGGAGCATGAGGGAAGGGGATAGGAAACCCTCCAGCACAACCATAATCAGTGGTGTATCCCAGGGTACACAAAGTCACTTATTCAGTTAGCATTGAGTATAACCACTTCTGAACCCCCTGTAATGTCTGCTATTCAGTTGTGTTTGTGAGCCTAAAATGGTGAGGCCACAATCCACCCCTACTCTGCCTTTAGATGGATAGAAGTCACTTTCTATGATGAATAAATTGGTTAACTGAAATATCTGCATGAGACACTTAGAGAAAATTGCCAACAAATATATGCTCGTTTACTTAAAACCTTTAATATACACGATCAAATGAATAATTTTAATTGTGTGAAGGGAGCAATTAAACTGGGTTTTTACAAGTGTCCACAAAATGTGTGTCAATCAGTAGCTTAATACTGATGCTACAGTTAGCCAGCAGCTCCGATAACTTTAGACAACTAAAGGGATGAATGTAAATCATCCAGGTCAGTTTGAGTCTAATCTTAAAGGCACAGAGGGTGTCTGCTTTCTGAACTCAGAAAGAGGTCTGATAACTTACAGTTCTGTTTCCCATTCCTCTTACAGAAACCCCCAGAACCACAAGTAAGCCTGCTGCACGCTGTTGGGAAATATGGAACTATTTAGGAAACAATGGCACTTAGTCACTAAGAGCTTTATATGTAAAGAAAATAATTTGATATCATATTTCGGTTTAGGAGGGAATCAATAGAAGGAAGCTAAAACTGCTATTAGTTGTCATTACAACAATCAATGCAGCATTTTGAATCAGCAGGAGTTATTCAAGTTATTCTTTCTTACACTGAGAAAGTATAATCCTAATTTTGGTAATATTATATATATAGAATCATAAAACCTTGTTTTGTGTAATTTAAATGGTATATACGGATCAAATATAACTCCAGAGTTCCTCACTGTAGTATTGTGTAACAAGACAAAGTTATGTAATTATTAAATTATAAGTATATTTACATATTTTCTTGAGGTGCTTAATCCACAGACAACAGCCTTAAACTTACCATTAACAGTCTCTAAGGCTTTTATTTTTGGAAGATATTTGTAATTTGGCAAACTGATAAGAATGGCTGAGTATAATTTACATAGTACCATGAATTTATTCCATGAGTCTAATAACAATAATACCTAATGGTAACACAGTCAAACAGTATCGGTCCAAGCACAGAACCCTGAGGCACTCCATGAATTACTCATGAAGTGAGGGAGACTCATCTTTTGCTTTAGCAAACTGAAATCTATTAGATAAATATGAGTTAGATCATGTTAAGCTTTTAATTAAATCCTAATGACATATTGACCTCCTGTAAAATAATTTTGGAGGTATCAAACACAACTCTGAGACAAGAATGGACACAAGTCCATTAAATTATCTGAGCCCATGAGATTATTTCAGTTGTGCCACAAAAGGCCAAGTAGTTGTGTTAAAACAACTAGGGAGAGGGACTCCAACACTTAGAGGATTATGCTATTATTTTTGTTGGTTCAGAGAACCTAACAGACGTCTGTTCCACAGATTTTTGTACTGTAGCTGTACTTAATCTGTTGGTCTGTGTACATTTGTGAAAAGAAAATGTAGTCTAGTGTAGAATTACAGGAAATATTTATGTACCTGGTCACCTGATCTGTACCCATCATTGAGTAAGATGTGAAGTCTGAAACTGAGTGAAGGCCGGGTTGCTGGTACATAACAACTCACAAAACAGGTTTCTTTAATTCCCACTTTGAAAGGGAGAAAGTGAGAGTACTGCATTGAAAAGAACAATAAGTCTAACCAGGCAAGACAAACTTATTCATACAACACATTTCAAACGTAAAACAACACCGTGTGCACAGAGAAAACAAAGAGACAAGAGAAAACATGAAATGTGTTGATACAAAAATATGTTAATGCAAAATACATCATTGTCGTGTTAGCACTGTCAATATATATGAGAAAAATATTTAAAAGGACAAAGAAAAACTCCCCATCTTAACTAAAACTGTCAAATATCTGTAAAACAACTTAGTTTGAGAGAACTTGAGGTTTTCTGACATTTGAGGAAAAGCTTTACCAGAAGTCAAAAAACTGTTTCCCACATCTTTTATAGAAATATGAATGTGAGTCTGCAATAATGTACACACTTAAACATATGTGAACATGAAGTTTTGGATAATTTCACATCACATGAGGGGAAAGATAGTGGTGAAGAGGAGTAAGAGAGTTTCTGTGCAGTGGGATCAACATTGTGGGCCAGTATGAGGAAGTAGCTAAACTAGCTGAAAGGGAACTGGAAAGAAGTTGTTAATGGGGATTTCTTTTAACCCTGTTTCCATTTATTCAACAATGAAGTGTGCTGTAGTGTTAAAAGGAAGTTGAGATTAGAGTCAGGTGTCTCTGTGACGTGTTGTGGTCAAATGACAGATACTCAGGAGTATCAACAGCTGCTGTTTAACAACTCTTGAATGTATCAATATAATGGGCAATGATATAAGCTTTATTTTGTTCTCCTCAATTTTATGTTCATCCTAATGTCTAGTGGTCATTTTAAACAATGTTGATTATTATGCACGCATCCTGCTTAGAGAGAAAAAATACCTGATAATCATATTGTTTACATGTTGCTGGAGCGGGAAGCTCTGTGTGTGCTTCATTATATGATTAAGATTAAGTAATTCAGACTTCTTTTGTTTATTCATTTTTTGTTAAGACCAAAACATTAAAGATGCAGAGAAATAAAATAAACACCTGCAAAATGTGAATACATTCTTGGGAAAAGGGGACTGAGGGTTTCTGTTTCATTGCTAGTTCTGTAAATTCAGTGTGTGTGAGTGTGGTGTGTGTGTGTGGGTGGAGGGGTGTACATAGGAACATAAGCAGGGAAACAGAAATAGAGAAAAGAGCAGAATTTAGACTGATAGAAACAATAAACTGCTCTTTCAAATGTACTTGGGTTTTTTTTTTATGTGTACATAATACACTTCACAGCAATTGAGCACCCACAGAAAGATGGCAGTACAAAGAGGATGTGACTCACATATTTGACTATGAAAATATTAACACACTCATATGCCTCTTCCTTTGTGAGTCATGGTGAACGTTTGGCAGTGCTGCATAGTTTTACAATAGCTCTATCTCATCCAACCACATGATAAGAGTCCATTAAACAAAGGCTTCAGGTCACGAGAGTGGATAAGTTTCCTGGGGTGTGTTTTAGCTCTGAGTGCATGGGATGGGTTTGGTATGAAAAAAAAGGTTGTCTCACAGACAAAAGGTGTGGCAGTTTCTGATAGTAATTTATATAGTATTTTTTCCAGGTTTGTGTTGTGTCTGTGCAAATTTTCACCTTTTTTCATGCAAGCCTTTGTGTGAAAACCTGTAATACACCCTGGAAAAACTGAAACTATATTAAAAATAAAACCCAAAACAAATGAAAAAGTGGCTCAAAAGTTGAAGATGGCTCATTCAGATCATAAATAACTAAAGAGAGAAAAAAAAGAATAAGCGCATTCCTAAACAAAGCAAGGGAACCTTGCTCTGGTTGAGTATTTCTCAGTGGGGGTTGCACTGGTGCCGCCCAAGCTAAACATGTGTGCAGCCGTGATAATATGAGGGCTCAGACACAGCTATCTCCCAAATGGCAAGTCAAAGTACTCAGACTGCTGCACCTCAGGAGATATTAACTCAGGTCCACATTTTAAAGGTGCAGTAAAATTTGAATTCAAAGAATGAAAATCCACAAGTCTGCAGTTTTTTGTCCACATTTTAACAAGATAACACTGTTTAATAGCATCATTAACTCTAACCCAGCTGATGTAAGCCTATTCACACTGTATGAACCTAATAACACATCTGAAAGGTTATCAGTATGATACCAAAGCAGCAGGAATAGTAATATGGGTGTGACTCCAGAAGCAATAAACCGATTGAGTTGGCCGAACACTGTGTGTGTGTGTGTGTGTGTGTGTTACACAGATCTGGCATGTTAATAGTACCAGAGGCTGCAAGTGTGAAATGTGGACGCTTTTACATGTGCTAATGCATCAAAGCGTATTTATGAACTAGTCATTTGCACATACATGACATTTAGAAACCTAAGTGAGCAATACAAGTTCAAATACATTTACTGATCCATGACATTAAATAAAGACCCTCAGAGCAAGAGAAGGGAAAGGTTTTTAATGCAGAAATCCTCGACAGCAGTGCAAGACACATCACAGATGGATTTAATATTTTACAGCCTGGGCCTTGGTTTTATTATGCTGTACAACTCTGCTATCTTCTTGCCAGTGTTGAGAGTAATGGCGTTTAAGTATAACAGCGTTATTAACTGTGTTATTTTTATAGTAATGGAGTAATCTAATTAATTACATTTCCCATCGTTACAACCCCATTACCGCTACTAACAATATAAAGTGTTGCGTTACTATAATTTGAATGAATTCACAGCTGTGTCAGGCTTTCTGACAGCTACACATCAGCTGCAGGAGAGTCTGTGATGATCAATGACACGCTTGCAAATGTGATGATGATTGGCTGGATGTGCTGGGTAGGCGGATCCAGGGAGTGCTCTGCTCCTCTGACCGACTGCGGCCGGATCATAGGGCCGGATCCGCCTGTGTGCGCTTTAGGACGGCCCTCCCGTCCTAAGCGGGCTTAGACTGGCTGTTTCACTCACTGCACGCTACAAACAAAACTTCCACGTTCCAGGGAGATTTTTTTTTTTTTACCTAGGTTTACAGTGTGTACCAGTGTGTTTAAGTTTTTTACTTGAACACAAATATAATTTTATTTTCAACACTTATTTTTTGGATATTTTATTTCTATGCATACAGGTGGCTGCAATCTGAGTTAAAAACAAATGTTTTTAACATACTTATCTAGTTTTGTTTTTGTTTGTATTATTCATTTGGTTACTATAGACACATTTGATCTTATAGATATTATATGTTATAGCATATTGGGACAATAATAACAGTTACTTTGCTGGGTAACTAATTACTTTTACTGTATGGTAACTGAGTTACTAACTCAATAACTTTTTGGGAAAAGTATTTTGTAACTATAACTAATTACTTTTTTAATGTAATATGCACAACACTGGTACTTGCTCACCTGGACTGAAGTTGCTGCTGTCCTTTAACTCAGAACATAAGAAAACTAAAGGTTATTATGGAATGGATGATACAGATTACTATAATACTCAGTTGCCTTTGTTTTAGAGTATGTAGACCTGCAAAAGTAGTTACAATAATGTTTAATTTACTCAGGTAACACATTTGGGCTAGATACATTTCTTCCCAGCAAAGATTTGGACGCTCTTCTTTGGTAATTTGAAGTTTTTCTAAAAGCAACAATGAGCACATTTACAATGCACAACATTATTCTGATAACTATGTGCTTTCAGGACATATATCATTATTCAATTACACCTCATAAATGTTGACCTGTGTAAAAATATAAATCAAACATTACTTGACATGCACGCTCACACTCAAAACCAAACCTACATAATTCTGATTAGCAAACTCTAAAAGTTGCTTTGTCTAGCGATCCAAGACGGCTGAAGCTTTATTTCTTGCGCACATTGAGATTCTTTTAGGATTATACCAACAAAGAGCCAAAGCATGCGTCACCATATCCAGTCTTCACATTCTTTGAGAGCCTGGTATGCTGGATGTGAGTGACAGTGAACAGCTGAGTAACAGCAGAGCAAAGTGCACTTTTTATCTTTTCTCTATAGTTTTAGAACACGTTTGATCATAATGGATAGTTATTTCAAAACAATGTCTCCCTTTCATTTGTGAATTTATAGTGAAGGCTTTATTGGTTTTCAGAAGCTTTTGTTTGATTTTAATTGATGAAACTAGAACCTTTCCCTCACGGTGAAACTGTGTTTGCAGGTTTAACATGCTGAAAAGCTGATCACTAAGTAAATTTTATGAATTCAAATTAGTCATGTGACTGTAAACTCTGACAGTGAGCAGTAACAGACACATGGAACAGGCTTTACGAGTCATAACCAAACCACAGTGAAGCAGGCAAACACTTTGGCCACATCACTGTGACTCATCTTTATGTGCTCAGCAAACGGTGAAAAAACGTTTCCAGAGAAACAAAGCACAAGAGCCGCTCCCTCACTATGAACAGGTCCCTGATGGATTTGTTTACACCCAAGCTCTCCTCCACCACCCGCACGCTCTCTCTTTGTCTCTCTGCCATCATGTATCTCTCTCGTAGATGTTCCGTGGAAGCACTGGGCGGCTCTTATCTCAGCCTCCCACTTCCATAGAAACCAACACGCCCTAATCCTTAACAGCAACATGTGTGTAGCACGTGTGTTTGTTCCTGTCAGCGTATGTGTTCCACTGTGTACACATTTCTGAGTAATTCAGAGCTTATGCATGCATGTGCAGTGACAGGCCAGCTGATAATGCATAGTCTTACATGTTTGTAGTTTAGTACTACAGCATAGTTCTGGTGAAAGCAGTCAGTGTAGATTTCCTGGAAACGTATGCAGGCCCCTTTTACATTCACACTAAAAGATGTTTACCACTTTAAAAGTGATAAGCCCTTCTAAACCCCAGTGCCAAGTGTTTTTGATAAAGCATTCATAAAGTTCACATCTACAACACAGAAGCATGAAAGCAGTTAGCAGTAGATCCTGAATAACAGAAGCAGAGCATTTGCTTTTTTCTTCTGGTTTTTGCCAATAACAAAGCTATTTTACTTTATGCGTGTGCCTTTTAGAACAGCTTCTTTAAAATAAACAGATAAACATGAAGATGGATTGCAAACACATGACAAGAAAACTGGGAAATCTGATTTCTTGCAAAAGAAGGAACAGCTACAAGTTTATTGTGTTCATTTTTCTGCACCAGACATAGAACCAATGGTTGTTTCTGTCTATCCCTCTCATTCTCTCACATTATTTTCTCTTTCCCTTTCACTTTCTCTCCCATGCATGCAAAGAAAAGCACAGACCCAAAGCATTAAAACAATAGTAGTTCAGCAGATCATTACAAGTATTTATCCTTTGATTCCTAAAAGCTTTGCCAAACATGCAACCTGGTAACATACTAAATAAACCGGGGCATGTTATGTTTTCTACGTCAGAAAAATAGTGAACTGGTTAGTAAAGATGCTACCGAGTAGAGATTTTACACTATAAACAATATAGTAATGAACAATAAAAGACCATTTGTTGACTTCAAAGCAGATGTCTCACTTGGAAGAACAAATATGCACTGACTCACCTGTGCAGAAACATTAAAGTGTGGCTTTAGAGGCTCCACATGAACGGATTTTTTGTGTCATTTGATTCACAGCTATGCTGTACAGTCTAGAAGGGGAACACACTATTGTTCACACGGTTATCGCTGGAGTTACACTTCTGACAGCTGATATGCATTGAGCATTTTCATTTTTAGTATTCTCCATAACTGTTCATGTTACAGAAAGCTTTGGCAGCATTCTGTTAGACGTCACCCATAGCAAGAAGCCCGCCATCTTAGCCTGGGTGAAACAACCCTAGCTACACTACGGTGGAGACATGCCGAAATGTTGTTGTGTGGTCGGCCGCACAGCCAATTAAAAAAAAACTTGGGGTTGAGGTTCCACCTTATACCCTTAAGTGGAGTCAAGAGAGACAAGTCCTGAGGACCATCAACAGATGCCAAGTACGAGCAAACGGAATAATGAATGTTAGAAAGTTGTGTGAACCAAAGTCCAACTATACCACGTCTGTGGTCTTCATTTTACTAGTGGTACGTGCACATTCAGTGATATTCTACACATAATAATATATGCACTTAATAATAACATTAGGACTGCAAAGTATCTATTTCAATGAAGACCTCTTAATTATAAGGAGTGAGATCGGGTGTATTTAGACTAGCTGTTAGCTAACTGTTAGCGGTTGCATTCAGAGCACCATAAACAATGAACAAGATTCTCTTTTAATCTCGTTTCCTTTTTGCTTTTTGAATTGTTTAAAAAAAATCTGACTCTGCATCTTGGATGAACTGAATAAGTTGTAGCATATTAGGGTATGGTTGCACGCGCGTTATCAGCAGCACAATATTAAACTAAGTGGTCCCCAGTCAATACTGGGATCCCCAGGATCTGGGGTCCCCAGAGCATACCCACTCAGGCCCAGGTATACTTAACAGTGTTTACGCAGTTATAGTAGCCATAATATTTGCTCTGTTTTGTTTATATTAATCACCTACAGTGAGCCGACCACGTATAATTGAAAGAGACAGACGTGCTGTTTTCCCCTAGTTAAAGATGGCGACTTCGGTTGCCATGGCAATACGTCATCGTGACGACATGCCGTCTAACAGAATGCTAAATTAATTTAACATCTCTTGCAAGGTGTAGTTGCTGCCACAGAAATGAGCTCAGGGTATTGTTGCTTTGCATGTTTATGTATATTTGATCCTATTTGAGTTTTAACATTCATGTCAGTCCATCTTTAAGCATTTATTGAAAAAGACAGAAACATGTAGGTGCTACTTGATAATAGAGGATACCCACCATATTAAATGTTTTCCTCCTCTGCGGCCATCACATCTCTTTAGTGACACTTCATTCAAAACCTCAGTTTGAACTTGCACCAAGCACAGACAGACAAACAAATCATCAGTTTGAATGGCTGAAAGCTACTAATGTAATGAAGTCATCAGTTCAAGCCTTCATCCCACTGCTGCTCAAGGAAAACTCATCATCTGACTCTGCTCATATATCAACACTGGAAAAAAACATGGAAACGGCAAACTGCTGCATGGGGAGGATTCTGAGGAGATTCAGTTCATCAGATTACGCCCAACTCCCCAGCTCTGGCAGAATGCTAAACAGTGATGTCAGTGCATTCCTCAGGCTCCAGAGACGTTCTCCAGGCACCACCAGCAAGCTTAAAAGGCCTTCTCACAACATAAAAACTAAATTCCACCTCACAAACCCAGTTCACATGGTGAGTGTTATCTCTAAACAACTCAAGACCGAGCACTGACTTTGATTAAACACTTGTACATTTTATGTCTTAAGACAGATTGTCCCAGAGTTTATGTGTTCCTGACCAACAGTGCTTAATAAATTAGTTGCTTAGGTTTATGGGCAAAGTAAAATGTAGTTTTCAGAGTGACCATGTAAGCACGATTGTTCGTTCCAGGTCACATTCTTTCCAGGAACGCGCTGCATCTCCCAGGCAGTGGGTCTGTTCCATTGCCATGTCTGGCTAATTCTTCTCTTTTGCTCAGCCTCACCCTCACTTTGGCCTCAATGACTCCATGGACAGCTGATCCAAGCTCAAACACACATTGGGACACACACACACACAGGACCACATGGGCAGTTTGCTTGTCTCCCTCACCAACTCGGTGACCTCGTCTTTTCTGTACAGCTGATATTCTTTCTCTCATTAATAGTCCTACACACTCACTGACTCCGGGCAGCTGGTTCCTTCAGTTCCTTCCCAGAATTCAGTGAGGTGATGAAAACAGCTGTGACGCTTATCTCAGTCCAGACTCAAGTCTGCCCAGAATTTCTTTGATTCACCATTAAAACATTATGACTCAGTGGAAACTTCCCGTCTGTCCTTACTGTCAGTGATGACGGACAGAGAACAGATAAAAACAGCAGTTTTGAAGGGTTTTGTATACACATGATTAAAAATTTTGCTCTTGGCAATGTTGTATTTCTCCCCGACTCACTTCCTGTTTACGTTCAAGTTGCAGACAGATGTGCTGGCATTGTAATACACAATTTGTTAGCATATTTCAGAGAGGGGAAACAATCCTGGTACAGGTGCAGCAAAAATAAACTCATAATAATAATCTTTTACGGATTGGATAAGCAGCATTGGGAGCAATGGGAGCAAAAGCTCAGATTAAATCGTTTATTTCTTTGAGACAGTCAACCAAACGTCCCATCAAAGTCTTGCCTCTTTTCCTTCTATTGAGAGAAAAAGTGTAACTCTGGCTAGACAACTAAAATGAATCACACCCACTTTCACTTTGACTTTTTCCAAAGGGGAAAAAAAACTAAAGTGCTTCACACGTGCTCAATTTCCAGACAAAGACCCAAAAAAAAAGAGTCCCTGTGGTCTCACTGTGTCATCACATGAACTTGTTGCAGACGAGTGTTTCCTCTGCTTATGGAGAAGTGCATCTTTAAGGACCAAAAAAAAGACCCAACGTTTGTTTCTTTCATCTTACAGGGCATAATGACTATCCACAGTGAGTAAAAGTTCACAAAGCTGTTCGTCACTCTGCTGTACAATGTAGTGCAAACAGGATGCTGGTGTCTTCAATAATGTATAGATCAGCTGAACTGCTCTTTGCAGCTGTCTCCTGTAAATGTATTGGAAACAGTTTCCTTATTCCCAAGCCCACTTTAAGCTAAGCAATTATACTTGGAAGGACAGTTGTGACGTATTTATTCAGTCACAATGCTACTTCCATCCTTATGTTAAACATGAAGTTACAGCACAGAGATGATAAATGGACTTGGACTTATATAGCACTTTTCAAGCCATGCCACTCAAACCACTCAAAGCACTTTACACTACATGTCACAGACACCCATTCACACACACACACACACACACACACACACACACACACACACACACACACACACACACATATACATATATATAGTCTCACAGGCGGCAGCAGAAAAATCTATTGTCTGAAGCAGTTCAAATCAGG
>JBAMHV010000014.1:22357854-22376067 GCA_037177535.1 Pseudomugil gertrudae
TTTCAGGAATACAGACATTAAAGAGAGGTAAGATAATGCCAATTAGCTATAGTTTAATTGTGCTGCCTAAATAGCAAATGCAAACAAAGTAATACGACTTAATTTTTCAACAACTGAGAATGTCACACTTGTCGTGCATTAGCAGGACGACAGTCAAGTGCTTGTTAGTTTATTCGGTGCTTAAAGAAAACAAGCCTCTCCATTTAAATAGACTGAAATGAACAGGAAAGAGGAAACCAAAAGACTTTAACACATATGGGGGATGCTTGACTTGAGTATCAGTATTTGCTGAGATGACTAAAAGGTTTGGCTTCATACTGTGTATGCCCATTGAGTCTTGCCAAAAGTAGCAAATTACACAAGTAATTTTGGATTTATTGTGTTAAGAAAAATGCTTACCATAACCTATGTTAAACTCCTAATGCTTCAGTCAGTCAGTGTGTAATATATTTACAGGAAACCTTCCCCGCAGATGTAGTTGTCATCATAATGTCTTTAAAGTGACAAAAAGACACACCTGAAGATGCACAAACAAGTAAATCTTCAGTTTTCCACTACACTGTATCAATGCATTAGTCACCAGGATAGGCAGGCAGGAGAACCAGCACTGATGAGGGAAAAGAAAGATATTAGACATCAGGGTGTGATTGAGTGAAGGTGAGAAACTCTTACACATACCTGTCTAGACAGGTCTCTGTGTGTGTGTGTGTTTTCTGCACCATACAAATGTGCTACAGCAAAGATTCATCTCATGTGGCTGCAGCCTGTGCACTGAGTGAAATACAATCAAGTGCCACTCTGCAGCTGACTGAGTATCAAAGGGAGGGCTGTATGAGAAATATGTGTATATTTGGGCTGGCTTCGATGCAGTGGGACTCCACATTGCAGGGTCTGGCTGCCTGCCAAACTCCTCTGTTACCAAGGAAACGTGCTGCAGCCCAGCATCCAAGGGGAGCAGCCCGATTTAACCAGTTTTGGCCGTTTTCTTGTTGCAGGGGCAGGATCTCTGTGGCAGCAGAGCTGCAATACCAGCTATACACACAGCCACACAAGGACACCCGCATGCAGATGCAAACATGCATTCCATTAGATATTGAAAATCAGATATTATAATAAAAATGTTTTAATCAACATTAGTTTGTCAGCAGACTGCAAAAAATCCTTTTGATTTCTGTAGTTTTCAGCTACATCTAATGCTTCAGCAACATTTTAAGCCATTTTCTGAAAGATGCTTTTAGTGACAATCTGTCAACAATCCCCCTAAAAGTCAAACGTATCTACTAGTACCACATGTGTGATTCAGAATTTTAATTTGCACTGGAGCGAGACTATGCAAGCAATACAGGCTGAAAAATAAATGAAAACCAGCTGTGGCAGGAACAGTCATCAACAAACAAACATTCAGAATTACATTTCAGTTTCTCAGACGTGTAAGGGAAGCTGCGGTCAGACAGCTCAGAGAGAATTCTTCGAAACCAAGCCTAAACCTAATCTACCGAAAGAGGAAGGAAAGAGTCTCTTGACAAAAATGAACCTCAAGAGGCAGCTCTGACCACACTCATCTATGGATGGAAGAGATAAAGACCTGCTTCACAATGTCTTTTTAAGTTTTCTTTGAATTTTACAAACACAAATAGCTGCTTTATATTTTATTTTTCCAGAGTGACATATACACATATCTTATTGTTTACCTGAATGTAGCTTATTTGGGTATTTTAGTCTGCAAGAAAAAAAATAAAGGAAATTGGGAGATGCATGTATGAAGAAAAACACATTTTAGGTGGAAGATTTGTGATCATTCTGAACATGGCCAATGGGTGAAGTCCTGCTAATTTAATACCATGGCGCCCTCTGCTGGTGTTTACATTGCTTACTAAAGGACTCCTAGGCACTTTGTCTATACCAGGGGTGTCCAAAGTTGGTCCTCGAGGGCCACAATCCTGCATGTTTTCCGTGTAACCCTGGTCCAACACAGCTGACTCATGTTGATCAGTCATCATGCTGAACTTTATTGGCTTTTGTGTTCATTTAATGGAAGCCAGGTGTGTTGGAACAGGGATGCATCTAAAATCTTCCTCCAAGACTAACTTTGGACACCCCTGGTCTATACCCAAGTTCAGTCTTCAGGATCCAACATCCTGCAATTTATAGACTTCACCCTTGTCTGACCCACCTGAATCAAATAAGCAGGCATCAACCCTCTGCAGAGCTGGATGGCATGCAGAAGAGGGAATTCAGGCATTTCATTCAGGTGTGTTAGAGAAATGATGTATCGAAATGTTGCAGGATGACCGGATCTGTGCACTCTGGGTTCATACATTTAACCAAAATAATGAAAGGAATTCTGATTAATCCAGAGTTTTAGTGTAGTTTTACAGAACCTTCACATGAACTTTTTCAAACCTCTTTTGGGGTATATTTAACTGTAGACTCATCATTTTAATGATAGGATACCAAAATGGAAAAGAAATAAAAAGAATGGCAACCTTACAGGAGGAAGGTGTATGTGTCTGAACAGAACAGGGATGTCAAAATACCAAAGAGTCAGAATGTTTTCATTTTCCCCTTACTGGTCTTTACTTGCATATTGAGACAATTGCTGTTATATTCACATCACAAGTGTTAAGTATGTCTATAGTGAGCTCGGTTTTATTTAGCTCCTGCTCACTGTGCAGAAAAAGAGAAGCTGTTTGTTGAAAAGGTGACATTCATTACATGAAACCTCAACTAGCTGTCTGAACAAAACAAGAGGCCAATAATAACTTAGTATACAAGAAAAACCAAATCTCTTTTGGTAAACAGGAAGATCATTTCCAGTTACTCAGTTCCTTTTTCTTTATATGTCGAACCTGCCATATTTCACTTTCAAAACATTCCTCTTCCTGTTTTTTTAAAATGCCATTCAATGGACCTAGAAATAAACTTGGACACAAAGCAACACTGCCATCACCACCACCTGTGTCAGCGTGACCACACTCTCTGACCTTCCTCCACACTTGCTGAGACATGAAACACTGCTGGAGGTGGAGGCCTGACATGTGGTGGAGGCGACATCGCTCCCCATGTTTCTCTCTGTGCAGCTGTCACTCTGAGCTTCACCTCTGTCTGCACCGGTTAACAAAAGCGATCCTCTGATTTGGCCCTCAGGATGTGACTGACCTGACCTCTCCAAACCCCCATCCTGCAAATATTAAAGAACCAAGTTATTTGTTGGGGCAGAATGATTACCACATGTTTGGATCTTTATATGTGTGTATTGTATTTGATGCATGTAGTGCACAAATACCTTATTACCCCCAGACATTTGCTATAACAGTTGCTGGAGGCCAAAGAGTTGGACAAGCAAACATATTAAAAATGCTAATATTCAGAAGCTTCTGAGCAATGTGCAGCAGTCTAATTTCACTCTGAAATGTTATTATTATGATCATTATGACTTGTAAACTCACAGCTGGAAAAAGGCCACTTAAACTGCTTTGCTTGCCTAAATATATGTGTCAACTCAATTTGTCAGCTTAACTGGCCTCCCCTACACCAGCATCCCAGAGCAGCGATTTAACTAGCAGTCAGAGTGACCACAACCAAGCGTGAGTCCTGGTCTTGCAAACTGGGCCTTTTTTGCAAGTGGCTGCTGGTCAGGCAATATCAGCACCTTAGAGCTAACTGGTGTAAACAGAGAAAGACTCCCACTGGACTCATCCTCTGAAAACATGGTTTTTGCTACTTGTGCACTGCTGAGAAACAGAAGTTTATTTTGAGCTCTGCAAACTGGCATTGTCTGCTGTTTTTAAATGTATTTTTCCACTTTTGTCTAGCTTTTTTCCACTTAATATCTTGAATACCCAACACAGAGTCATGGGATCTCTATTGAAGATGCAATGATCCAGTTATTTTATGATGTGGCTTTAATTTAATGTCCATTTTTAAATAGTGAATGAGAATAAATGCTGCATTCAGAGAGAAACCTAAAAGCCGTTGCTGTCAGAAGTAGATATAATGAAAGGTTTTTAATCATTCTGGACAGACAACAGATTGAGGACTTTTAGGTTTAGATTTACTGCCTCATCAAGCTTTTATTTTACTGTTAATGACTCCAGGAGCACACTCACTAAGACGTATAGATCAGCAAGTTATCACAAAGAAACAAACCCAAAGTGTACAAGACTCAGTTACAGCACTCAGCAACAAATTGACTTCAGCATTGTCCTCCATAGGAGGGGGAATTTGGGAATTTATTTTTGTAATTTTGTTAGGTTTTTAGTGTGTTACCCCTATATTTTTTTGGTTGGTCTAAGCCACCACTATTTAAGATTCCCTTTGTGAGTCATTGGGAGGTCAGTTCATTAATTTGTTTGCCTGAGTTAGTCACTTTGTTATCATTTATTTGAGTTTAGTTTGATAAGTTGACCACTTTTATAGGTCTGATTTATACGTTTTTGTTTAATCTGTGGGTAAAAATAAAAACCCGTTCCTTTTTTAACTTTAAACTGTGCCTTAGTTTTCCTTCACTGCTCGGTCCACGACACAGCCTGATCACTCCCTGGTGGCTGGTTGCAGTATAGCCCACAAACATCTAACTTTTATGTTAGCAGATAGAAATGCAGCTGAGCCAAAACATCCAAGTCCCCTGGAAACTAAAAATACTGTAAGTGTCTGAGTATGATTTAAATTAAAGCAATTTGCCAAAAGAAGAAGGTGATGTTTGGTAAGATATGAGCAGTGGCATCTAGTATTTATACAAAGGTTTGAATTCCTCAGGAGCACATCACTGTTTACATCCAGCTGAGTTCATCATTTCACCTGTACATTTTCACAAATACTTTATAACGGTTATATTTTTATTTTACCCTTAAAAGATTGACTTCTATTCATAAAAGTACAGGACCAAAAGAAATAGGAAAGTCAAAGAGGTTTATTTGTCACATCCACAGTTAGTATCTGGTAATTTGGTGGTAGAAGTATTCTGATTTGCTCTTATAAAATCCTAATCAGTGGAAGGAGTCACCTTTCCTTGCAGAACTGGAAGAAACCACCAGAATATTTGGAAGTTACTTATAATCAGGATGTGTTATTGGTCATGAATAGATAATGTGATGGATAATTAGACTTTTGAAGTCAGAACCTAAAGCATAGATCTGCATACCACTACATAGAAATGGACTTTCGTATAGCTGTCCTGCATCAGCTCAGTATGTTTCTGGAGGTCACAATGTCCTGTTTTTATTTGTGGCGTAGAAAGCAGATTCCATTTCTGTTTTTCTTTATTCGGATTTGTTTTAATTGTTGTGCATTGTTTGTATATTTGTTCTCTTGAAAATAGAAAAAACCTGATCATGTAAATGAAATCTAAAAACAAAAATAAAGGTCAGCATGTCTAAACTTACCACAATTCATCAGCATTTCACATCCTGAGATATTTTTAACAATGACATTTGCTTAAGAGCACCTCACAGCTCTGAAGCAATGACAGAATCTATCACGTCTCCATTTTCTTAGCGATAACCTGCAGGCATCCATTACAATGTTTGAAAGTATTCTGATCTATAAAACATGCAGCCATGACATTCATTAACCAAACCTCAAACAACAGGTCTCAGATTTCAGTACTCATGCTAGCATGGGACTTCCTGGTTTTCTGCAGCAAAGTTGAACTGACAAGTGTACCAGCTTTAAAAGATGGGGGGAAGCTCATTACTGCAAAGCCCCTCACACAAATTAAATACTTCTCTGACCGTCCTTCCATCCTTAGCTTCACATAAGTATACATTCTTAACATATTTTGGATTTAGACCATATTATCGCACATAATAAATAAAATAAAAACTAAAACATCTTCCAGTGGCGTCAGCACTCGGGGTACATTCAGACAATCTCCGTGCCACCGTTTCAGCAGGAGATGTTAATGTGTGCAGAACGTGAAGAATCCCAACAGAGATGCTGGGTAAGATCTCTAGTTTCTCCTGTCCGTGTCAGCAGATCAGATGGGGCCACATTAACCCTGCTGCTTCAGTAAAATAAGCTCAAAGTCTATCCAAACAACATGTTGGTAACATATTTAGTATCACTAGATGGCAGCATTAAACTTTCTGCTTTATTACACCATACCTAATTTGAATCACTAAAGGAACATTTTATTTTCTAACATTAATCAGTAAGAAATTTGACCTGCAGTAAGCAGGTTAGACTTATTTCATAAGATTATGCAGCCAAGAGTTTCCATGCAAGAGTAGCTGAAATAAAACCTGTCATCCAGCTCCATTTAACAAAGACAAGCTAGTGATGAATTTCATGTGAATGAAAGACAGTAAATTCCAAAGCATGACACGGTACGGGTCAGCTGTCTTTACACTTCATTATCAGAGCTCATAAACTAGATAGCCCTTACTATAAATATTCAGTGCAGCCACTCTCACCTCTCTGTGGACAGTAAAAGTTTACTGTTACAAAAGGTTTGTAATGCTGAAAAAATATTTCCAGTTTAAATGGGATGAAAATGTGAAGATTAAACTAATATCTGTGTAAAATCCTTTGTTTCTTTCTCTAAGCTAACAAAGAAATAAAACATAATTTAGTCCTATTATATTATTTTGTAAAGATGCAGCTGCAGTTCTTCACCTTCATCACATCATAAGACAATATGAGACCGTTATCTCTGGAAAATTAGCCAGAATAGTTTTAGTAAAGGTCTCCAAAACGGCCAGGTTGGCACACTTCAACATTCCCATATTTGGGCCAGCAGGTTTTACAAAGTATCTGCCATTACATGAATTAGTTTTAGATCTGACATGTCCACTTTTGACTTTATTATTACATTATAAACTAATATCTGTCCCACAACTTGTGGTATACAAATATCCAATATTGATCCCACAACAAAATATGAATGTAAAAATGAAATAGAAACACATATTTTGACACTTCATCCAGGTTGAGGGGGTTACTGAAGCTTATCCCACTAAAGTAAAAAAGTTTTCAGCTGTGGCAAAAAGCAAATGAAAATGTGTGATTTCAGAAAAGTCTCCACACAAACCAGATAAAATCCCTTTAGATGACTGGGCAAAAAGAACCACCCATAACCTATCATGAGTGGTTATGATAACAAAGTTTGAGGCTTGTGTTTCACGATGCAGAGCTCTTCCCTAACAGTAGTTGTTGACAAAACAAAACACAGCGTATCCAGCAATTTAAAAGTCCTGTGGGGATTAAAGGCTCTATGTTGCGACGGGATATATTTCCAACACTCTGCTCCCTGCCGGATCTCTGTGGAATCTCTGTGCCACCCTGTTACCCCATGGTTGGAATGACTGGACAGACATAGCAGTGGCTCTGGCTCATACCACATAATTATCTCAATTAACACTCAAAGTAAGGCCTGCTGTAGGCTCGAGAGTAGCATTGTTTGGTCTCTGCTGTTGGATGTATGAGGAAGTGGAAAAAGTTGAACAGAGGGGACTGGACAGAGTTTACATTGTTACATGACTGTTGTTAGTCTATTGATCATTGCCTCTTATTGCATTGTTTAAAATTTGGAGGCATCATAAATCTTGCATCCTGAACATAACCTTTGCAAACCAAGCCCACCCTGCATTGTTTCTTTCTCCCCCATCCCCTGGGCCTCTGTCACAGCTCAATTTTTCATTTGTCACTGTCACATTTTACTGTTTGTGTAATGTAGAACTTCCTGTTGTTTCTCTCATTTGTATTTTGATAAACTGCCATCACTCCCATTATTGCTGCTGGGACAGGCTCCAGCCTCCCTGTGACCCTGAATTAGATTACATGGTACAGAAAATCAATGAATGAATGCCATTAGTTCGAATTTTCTATTGAAGGATGCCTACCATTGTGAATGAATAAGTCATTGAAAACATGTTTAGATATTTGGAACATAACCCTTGCTTTCTTTTTCAGGAGGACTAATGCTAATAGACAAATAGATAGATACTTTATCAATGATAATCAATGATTAATTAGGCTTACTATAAAATCTCACTTACAAAATTTAATGTTATGCTGGAAATAATGGGAGATCTAAATAATAAATAAGCTTTAGAGCCGTAACATTGTATCTACTTTGAGGTTCCATGTTGCTGTTGTTGCAAAATAAAAGTAATATGGTCACATTTACTCATTTTTCACATCATCTTCCTCCAGCAGTTATTCAAATAATACACACTGCACCATATAAGGAGATCAGCAATATCAGTAACTAATATCAATCCAATAAACAAGCCAAAAATGCTTGTTTTACATATTTAATACCAATTGTTAATGTTTAGGGAAAAAACATTGATTTTTCTTTATTGCATGCTGATTATTGGTACTGTAAACAACCATGCAAAAATCAGGCAGCAGCAGCAACAAATGACGGAAGATTTCTTCGAGTTGTAGATGTAAAGTATAGCAAAGTTTTCTAACAGCGGTGCAGAGCAGGTTGAGAAAAAGGATGAAAAATTACAAGCACCTCAAAGACGTGCAGTTCCGGGTTTTCACTGTAACACAAAGTCAAATTGTTCACATGTTTAAACTTTTTGTTGTTTGTGAATTGTGTAAATGTGTGTAGGTGATAAGTAGTAAGTGTTGTTTATTGTGTTCTGTAATGTCTTTGGTTTATCTTCTGCTGCAATTTGGGCCAAGTATGTTGTAAATCTTGGCCACAAGATGGCAATGTTACAGGAAGTGATACCTTTCTGTCAACACTTTGAAAGAGATATTGTGGCCTGTGAGATACCTTATTGCTCAGGCTACGTGTGTCCTGTTCTATTCTATTCTATTCTATTCTATTCTATTCTATTCTATTCTATTCTATTCTATTCTACAATCAATTAGCAGACGCTTTCATCCAAAGTGACGTACATCAGAGAATAAAACACAAACAAGAAATCAAACAACAGGGGACAGCATAGATAAGTGCTACACTGCTGCAAATCTAGTTGGACAGTCTGGTTCCAGACATCCATCCATCCATCCATTTTCTACCGCTTAATCCCAGAGCGGGGTCGCGGGGGGGCTGGAGCCAATCCTAGCTCTCCTGGTTCCAGACAATGTTCCTTAATAACAGTTAGCTTGGTTTAGCTTGGATAGCAATTAATTTGATCTTGAAAATTAAGGAAATTCATAAAAAAGTTGTTTTTTTAAAAACTTTTTCTTAATGATATACCTACTTTGGATCAATCTTGCATTCTACCTGTATAGCGAGCTTTTCCTATGGGCAAAGTCAGTCCAATGCTTTTTTTGTCTGTCCGTGTTCTATCCTTTTCCTAACTTCCTATGATAATCTCTTCTTGTATTTCTTTTTTCAGTGCACATAAAAAAATCAATTGTGTTGCAAACAGTGTATCCTTTCACCAGCATGTTAGGCAGAACTTAGCAGCATTGTTGTGAAGTGTGGATTGTCAGCCTCAAGTCGTTGCTGGGCAACAAGAACACTATAATAATATATATAATATAATGTTAATTATCAATGTGCCATCAAACGAGTCAGAAATGCAGTTTCAGAGATACATAGCACTACTTTAACAGAACAAAGTCCAGCACTGCTGAAGCAGTGACAGAAGAGTTGTGGCATCCTGGGGAAAACAATGCTAACAGGTTCACATGCAATATGTATATGTTGGATTTCTGATACTGATTGAAGTTCCAATAATTTGCTGCTTCATGAAAATGTTTTAACCCTAAAATTTGATCCTCCCTTTCTTCTTTGCAGGGTCTGAATCAAAATGTGGATTTAAAGTACTGTGATCATGCTCTTCATCACTGGGCAGAGCCTCTGGCAAGTACATATCACAGTTGTTTTTCCGTCTTGTCTCTTTCTGTATTTAGAACTGATTGGATGATTCAGATATCTGACTATGTCCTCATTTAAGCCCTGTCCATCCAGAATATCTAGGTCCATGACCAAAAGAATTACTGTCCCATCATACATCAATAAAGAGAAGACAGTTCCCAAAGGTCCTGCAGGGAGATAGGCACATCTATTTAAAGAGGAGCAGGTCTATATAGCTTTCAGTCTAGAATTGCATGTATGCAGGGCTGACAATAATTGATTACTAACATTTTATTTAACATTTTATTTAATGTAATGGCTTAAAAACAAATGTCAAAGCTTAAAACATTTTATTTTTAAAGCTGACTGAAAGCTTAGCCTGTCAGGAAATGACTTTACATTTGCTGTATGGAAAATATAATGTGTCAATATTTCAATGCAACTGAGTTCTGAAGTATAGCTCCATTATACTGATGGCTCTGATCATAAAGCAGCATGTTGGCCTGTAACCATATCCTCGTAGGTTGTCTTCACTCACTCTATCAACACTCGCACTGCTGTAAACTCCATTCCTACGCCCCATCCACTTACTAACCTTTCTATATTAAGAACCAGTGGCCTCTCCCTTTTATCTGATCATCAGAGTACTATACATACACATTTCATCTGGAGTATTATGTTGTACATTTCACGCACATGCTTAGTGATCTCCCGTTACACTTAATAATGAATTTGAATTGAATGCACATGCACTGAATGTATTGTACAGATATCAACCCTTCAGTAAGCAAAGCAACTTTCAGATATTAGGTTTTGCTTGTTTCATTTGTTTTCTCTCCTGGAGGCCTGCTGACAGCCAGCCGCAGTGTTATGATACATGACAGGTCTTGTTTGAGTAGTTTTTTCCCACCCAGTAGTACAAATTTAACTCACACTGATCCTTCATAAACAATCATTTATATTATTAATTTTATGATTAATTAATAATAGTTAACTTCATAATCATTAATAAAAACATACATTTTATTATCTTTAGCCTATGTCAAATTTGGTATATTATGTTTTCTATTCTCATTTACTTTTAAAATCTTTAGCTATTTATTTCTATTCCTTGCCAATAACAAGCTTGATCCTGTACTTTGAAATGCATAATTTAACCACATGTAGCCTTGTGTTTGAGACATAACCTGTCAGTTAAAGTTTGTCAAAATCAAAGCTAGTGATCATTAGATTATGATATGTGACATGCGGATGCAATTAGGATTTTATTTTTTATCGTATTGGCAAAACGTATGCATCTTTGTATTTTCTATGAAAAAATCACTCTGGCAAGGCAGCCCATAATATTATGCTAGACTCTCATTAATTAGGGTAAATATAAAAACAGGATGAGAACTATTACACAATATATAAGTATCAAACTCTTCAGCTAAGTCTCCTCTAATGCAAAATATACCAAATAGAGATTTCAGCTTTCCAGATATGTTTTTATTAAGAGTTGGACAAAATACAGTATATGAGATATCGGTTAGAAAAACAATACCGAACATCCACCGTTTCTTTGAAATCTTTTTTAACCCGTTTTCAAATTAATACAAAAAAATTTTAGGTCTGTAACATGTTAAAAACTAACAAAAAATCTTTTCACAATGCTCGAACTTCATTGAATTTTGGGTTGTACATTTCTGGAGCCTTTACTCCCAAACAGCCCCCAAGACTGAGAGACCTAAACCTGAGCTATGCTTTACATACTGCATGACATGCTATCGAGCATATCTAATCACATCAGCCATTTCTGTATGTGCACTGTGGCTGATTCAGCACACAAAATATTACCAGAGAAAGAGTAAAGAGGGAAAAGATAAAGAGATCAGAGGATAAAACAAGAGTCAAGATAAACTGTCTTGTACTGATTGGATAAGCTCACAGGATGCAAGATGGGTGCTAAATTAGTTCAGGATCGAGGGGTGTATCATAAAAAAACTGCAAAAGTTCTGAAGTTTGACTAAGTTATGTGATTCTGATATGAATTTGTTGTTGAACTATTGAATCTTTTCTGCAGTTTTCATCATTAAGAGTAAAACATTTTGGTTATTTCTTATAATCCATCTTCCTGAAATTTGAGTTCAAATACACTCCCCTACTGCAGCTAGTGTTAAAGGGAGTCTTTCTTCTATGTAACCAGTATACTGGGTTACCACAGAGATGAATTTCAACATATTTAGAGACCTCTACTTCAATCTATCAGACTATCCTACATAAAAAATAGCATGAAAGATCTTATCATAAACAAATAGTTATTCAAAGACATAGTCTATATTTGCTTACAGCCTTGGATTGGACTTTTTGCTATGTTTCTTTTATGTATTTTTTTTACATTCATGAGTTTGATCTGGTGTGATTGCTTTATCCTTTGCACCTGCTCCTCATTGTGTTTGCAGTGTATTTACTTTCCCTTGTTTTCTGTTTCTTTGTGAATTCATTGCTTGGTGTGGCTGCTGAGGGTCCCTGTTGTGCTATTCCCAGTGTTAGCTTACCCATGGTCTCAGTTTATTTAAAGACTATTTTGTGCTGCACCATCTTACTCCTGCACTGATTCCTGCATTTGGATCCACACCTTCACATCCACCTTAGAATCTCCTGATCCCTAACAACAGCTGCATTACAGTATGTCATATACCACTCTTTGTGTCTCTGTAGCACCTATAAATACCATAAAAGGGTTGTGATTTTGTCCTCATGGATACCGAATCAATACAACTAAATGATGAAACGTTTAGCAGGTGTTGGTCGGGAACCTTCAGAGCTTGAAGCGGTCACTGTAGAATCTAGTTTGAAATGTTAAAGGTATGTAAAAGAAATGTGTGCAGGGATGTTGTGCGTGCCTTGTGCATGTATGTGTGTGAACATTTGTGTGAGATGAATTACTGGTACAAGGCGAACCGTTTGTCACATAGAGCTGGAAAGTAAAGCTACAATTTCTCATGCCCAAGAACTTTTTACCCACAATCCCACCTGGTGATTGATGAGCCTTTATTGCCATAGAAGGTGTTAAAAATGTACGTGTCAAGATCACATGTTTCATATCTGTGGCCTGGTCAGAGCACAGAACACCTGTCAGATATAATATCTAATCAGAATGAAAGTCTTAGACGTGATGACATGTTTACGTTGTTTCTCACAGAGATACATTTTTCCAATCAGCCATGTGTCGCTCAGCAAGCTGTCTATTTAGGTAATGTTCAGAAAAGCTGTGTAGCACATGCAAGTTATTTCTACAAGGCCTTTAGGAAGCTATTCTACACTAAACATTTAGCAGGTGTCACGGCACGGAGCTCAGAAGTGGGGTGAGGACCCATTTGCAGTCAGGAGGGTGCAGGAATTGGCAGGAGGCAGCAGAATTGCAAATGAAATTATTTATTTAACATAGACTAACTGAAAACTTGACGCAAAACAACAAAACAAAGACTAAGACTACTCACCAACAAAATGCAATGAACCAGCAACCAAGAGTGAAAAACAATGGACTAAAATACCAACTGAACTAAACAAGACCCAGGTAAACCCAATCAAAATTAAACACAGGTAAAATCAATGAAAATCAAAACAGGAAACCAAAAACACACCAAGTGTCCAAACTGTGACAGCAGGTATTGGTGATCATTGTGATCTACTTTTCCCTCCAATTTGTGGAGTTCTCCAAACTTTGTTTATGTAACAGTGCAGCATGCTGATGGTTCCTCTGTCTGCAACCTTTTTATATAAGGTGCTGAAGCAACAAACTAATTTCCTACCATGTGTAGAAAATTAGAAACAGTCCACTAAGTAATAGTAATAATGCCCTGACCAGTGTGTTGATCATAAATATCTAAGGTTTCTCTAATGTCAAAAAGTACAGTGTGTAGGAATTAGTGATATCTAGTTGTATAGAGCTGCCACCCACCTGGAAGCTGCCATGTAGCTAGCATCTCACGGTGAGAATGCAAGTGGGCCTGTAGGTGTGTTGCTGAATGACCAGAGGAGATCAAATGAGACTAATGAGCCCTTAATGTTTAGAACTGCCAGCTTTAGTGAAGTAAGGTAAATGACAATAACATACACAACAATGTACAGTTCACAGTGCAGACAATGTCAGAAGTCAAATAACTAAACCAAGGGCCACAGTATATAACACTTATAGTCTAAAACTTTCTAGGTGCACCATTTATATGGATAATCTGTCTGATGGTTGTTAAAGTCTATCAGCTTTGTCAGCTCAAGTGAGTTAAGTGTCCCACATTGGTGGATGGTTATGTACAATTCACACACCACAAAAAACGTCCAGCCGACATCAAATCCCACCACACAAAAATGGCAGCAGACATTAATAAGATTATTGAAATGTTGGCCCTCTCTAGCTCTGCTGGGTATGGTCCCCATCAAACGCTAAACTGCTCCAGCATGTCCCTGGAAGGGATGTGCTGGTAATGTAGATTAATAAATGGAAACCTGACCAATCTCTGCCTACCTGCACAGAACAGTGCTGACACCTGGTCTGTATCCTAATGTTCTCAAAGGTAAAAGGGTTAAAGATGCTCATAGTAATGACTTCCAATGCTTGCACAATTGGTTGCACAATTCAGTTAAATGGTGGCTGTTAGTGGCCAAAATTAACAGTTATGTATTCATCTCTGATTTATGGTGGCCGACAGGTGCAAACGGAGGGCAAATACAGAAATGCTGCATAAAAGTTAAACTAGAAAAGCACTTGGAGAACAGACCTCCGCCAAGCTTATTACTGCCGCGCAATGAGTAAGAGTTCTTTGAAACATTTCTGGATCCAGACGGTGATCTGGATCACCTCCTAAAATTAATTATTTGTTTCTCATCCCATTTTGAAACGTTCCTAAAAATTTCCTAAAAAATTGGTCCAGAACTTTTCGAGTTATTTTTTTCACAGTCAAACATACACACACACACACACCTCACATTGCATGACAGAGGTAATAAATAAATGAAAACACTACCTTGGTAGTGTCTGTCCCTGCACACTTCCTATCAGTTCTGTTCTTCTCTCAGTTGCCCGTCTGGAAAGCGCACCATTCCCCCGAATAAGCCGTAGTAGGCCTATATCCGTTGTGGGAGTGAATTTGCAGTGTTTCTCCATTGCTGCGTTTTTCTTAATGCAGCGCGTTTCTGTATTTGCAGTGCATTTGCACCTGTCAGCCACCAGACTGAGTGGATCCAGTGGTCTCAGGCTTCACAACATTTCATTTTTGAATAAACCAAATTGATTCTCCCCTCAAAAATTGTTTGTCCATTTAGTAACACCATTGTAAAGATGTTGGCACAAATATAACATCTGCTATTTGTCACATGTGGAGTGGTCTGGAACCCAAGTTCAGGTTAGCTGAGTGTAGGAGGCAGAAAGGAGCAGGTAATGATGTTTAATCAGACATGACTACAATGATGGCAAAAACAATGAACTGGCAAAAGCAGTTCAGGTGATGGGGTCCCAGAAGAACAGCCGGGTCACCAAGACAAGGAATTGAGGATCTGGAGGAAAGCCTGGAGCAAAATCTGAGGAACAAATAAACAGCCAGTATGTGAAGACCTGTTCAGAATGGTGTTCTGCACCATTTACCGTCTCATAAAATACTAATAAGACTAGTGTGTTTGTAATTCACAACGACAAAGTCTGTGTTCATGAGAAACATTTGACATTTGAAAAATAATTGAGATATTCTGCTGACTGACAAATCTTCTAAACTAATGGAAACTTTGACTCATGCTGCTAATGAACTTTCCATGATTTAGATGCAGAAACAATTTCACTTAATATCCCCACCAGTAAGCTGTGGTATCCTTACGAGCAGGAGACTTCGCCCTGTTTTGCTTCGTTTAGCTTTCCTTGGCAGCGATCTCTGCAAACTTACAACTCAAACTACAGTTCATGAGGCATCTTTATGTAGATCAATCTAAAAATGTTTGCCAAAGTAAACTGCAAGAACTTAACTTGGATAGTTGGTAAGTTCACTTAGCTCTGTAATTTCATTCCTGTGATGACTGAGACTGAAGTAATATCGTAATGGGACAGGAAGCTGCAATACGAACTCTGTGTCTGGCGCCTTGAGGACCACTCAGCACCGTCCTGCATGTAAAGGATTCCAAATATGATATGGCTCCATGTTTGTGGCGACAGCGTAACATGATGATCACAAACTTGAAAACACACTTCACTACATCACCGTAATCGCTGATGGCAGCCTGACTGTAAACAGAGGTGGCTTGTCGTGACGAAAGCGAGGGAACTTAAGGTTTCTGGTGGGAAATGCATAGAAATTGAAAAAGCCAATACAACCTAAAATGTAAAACCTCAACACACAAACTTTTCATTTGAATTGATAGAATTAAAACAAATAGGCTTCATGCCAGTTATTTCCAACTAAATGACCTTTATAGTTTGAAGGAAAGCCAGAAGCTCTGGACCACAGCGTCTGACACCTCATTAAACCGCCACGGCCATGCAGAAGCCAACGCAACAAAGTATCTGTTTCTTTGATTCATTAGTTCAGCTCAATGCACCGCCCCCTAAAAATAACTGCCACAGTGGGGTCAAAATGTTGAGTGAGTTAGTAGTAAATGTGTTAGGATCAACATGCACACACTTATCTGCACACAGGTGCAACAGCAACTGCATTCGCCCAGGCCTGGGTTGTAGGTGACACTCTGGAAGACCCGTTTTGTATGAGCGCCAGAGTTTAAGTTAATTTGTGTTTCCCAGCTCCGAGCCATGAAAGTAAGACTCCCTCTGGGCTTTGTTCCGAAAGTCTGAATCCAACATGCATTCAGTGTCATGTTGCATGTGTAAACAGTAATTCAGAACAGAAGTCATCTATAGGTTCTTTTTTTTTCACATGCGTCCTAATTTACACTTACAATTTCATCACAGATTTGTTCATTCTTCTAAAGAGGTTTAGATTTTACAGGTTGTATTTTAACATCTGTGCATTCTCATCCATGTTCAAAAAGGCTTGCACTTTAGTGTCCATGAATTAGATGGAAGTTATTCATAATACTTTCCTTCTTTAATACGAATGGTGATTGCAACCAGCATTGGCAGGACAGCGACATTTCGAATTAGCACTGTCTTGGTGTTTTTACCATCACAAATCAGATATACCGTAAATTATTTACATATGTAAACAAAACAACAACACAATGGAAAATAATAATCATAAGTTATTTCACATTAAGGTACCTGACGATGTAATTAATAAATATTTACTTTGTTTATACCTAATCAAACATTAATGACCTCATAGCTAAACGAAGCCTTTTGAATTCCAATTTCTTACCTAATCCCTGGTACTTTAAATGCAGCCTAATGTCTGACAAAAGGACAAACAGCACAGATTAAAATGAAGTGAAAACACTGAATGCAGAGCAAATTAAACTGTCTACCATTAGTGGAAGTGCACATGCACATGAAGTCCCAATGCTTTGAACAAATTAAATCATGAAATCATATTTATATTGCTTTGTATCCAAAATGCTGGAAAAAAAGTCATTTTAAAGGTTTACTTTAAACATGTAAATATTTACTTTTGTTTTTTGAAGTACTGCTCAATCTGTACTTTTCATCATTACTGGATAAGCAATCTAATAAAAGCATCCGACCCTTGTGTCATTTTATGTTTAGCTGGTCACAGCAGCACCGTTTGTGAACTGGAAACTAACCCCCTCGTTGCTTGACAGACCTTTCAGACATTTAGTTAAGAATAGTTATAAGTGAATTCAGTTCTGTGAATCTGTATATAACAATATATCCCTTTTTATAGACAGCATTTTATTTGCATTTGAGCCATTGTAAGCAGTTATCAATAACATTATCTAAATGAATAAAATGCTGGTTATCAATACACTAATAAACCTAAAGTTATCAATTTCTTTTAGGAAAATAAGTAAAAATTAATAAAATAATTATTCAGAAACAAAAAGGTGCAACAGTGAAAACAAAAGGATGCCATTGGACTATCTAAGATAGATACAAAAAAAAAACCATAACTGTCTTGGATGGAGTTGAATTGATTTCTTTCTGTATCTGCTTACTGTCACTAGGAGCTATGTACTAATAGTGGCTACAAGTGGTATACACTACACTATGGGCCAAATTTACTAAGATCTCAGTTTGCGTGTACTAATTAGCGTGTGGAGTCTAGAATTTAGCGTGTGGGGCGGGATCATGGTTAGTACGTGATTTACTAAGATTGCTCATGCAAATGACAGCAGGTGCAAAGTGTCAGAGACACGCCTATTTAAATGAGGGTTTAGCGTGTGTTGTAGTCCATGTTGCTTGGTGATGTTATGCAGCGTGACAATCTGAGCTAGTTTTTCCGGCCTGTACAGCAGTGCTCCTCCCGTCCGATCCAAACAACAGAACCTGCTCTTCAGGATTCAGACGGTGC
>JBAMHV010000014.1:22376167-22398195 GCA_037177535.1 Pseudomugil gertrudae
TCGCTCAGATTCATAGCTGCCGATCGTAACAAAATAACTCTGACCTTCTAAATAGGACCTGAACCAGTTAAGAACCAGTCCAGAAAGTCCAACCCAGTTTTTCAGCCTGTGCAGCAGGATTCTGTGATCTACAGTATCAAATGCTGAAAGAACAGATCAGTCATTAAAAACTATTATGGATTAAGGCCTGGAGTCAGAAGCTGTAGAGCTTATGATACTGTGAATTTCTTTCTTGTGTCATTCTGGGTCTGCTAAATGTCTATAGAATAGAATGAATATGATAACACAAGCTATAGCCTGCTAATGCTAGCCATTCCCATGCCGCTGACCCTTTGCTAACATGCACATTTTAGAAGCTATTTCAAAATATGGGAACATGTCATGTTACCAATGTTTAGTGAGCTCTATAACATAAGAAACATTGAAGGTCAAATTATTTCACCACAGGAATACCAAAGGTGTCATCCCAAATCAATATGTATGGAACAAATACACATTTTAGCCCATTTTGTTTGTAGATACATAATAAATACATTTGAAAAGCAGATGTGCATGTATGTGCTGATTTTCCTACATGTAGGCATGTGTGTATGTGTGTGTGACTATGCAGAAGCAGCATAATCAGCTGTTGAAGTACGCTCTGGGCGGTCACAGCAGTCGACAGCAATGCTTTGTGCGAGCCAGTAAAAAGCTTTCAGGTCCACTCATGCAGCAGCAGAAGCAGCAGTAAAAGTGGAGGACAGGAGCCGACATCTATATTGATTACTTGATATTTGTTATGCTAGTGTGAGTGTGTGGAGGGATTTTATTTGTGTGTTTGGACTGCTTGTTGTTTAAGTCTCCAGAAAAGTTTTAGTTCAGCAAAGAATAAAGTCCTGAGAAAAGGTAAGAATTCAGGAGTTATAATATCTAATCATGAACATGGACTTAACCGATACAATCATTGCTGATAAGATATGTATTAAAACTCTTCTGTGATGTAATTCTGATTTCATTATTGTCATAGAAATGCAATAATATGTGAAAAGAAGGTTTCATGACAGTATTAAAACGTGTGAAAAAATCTAAATCAAATAGATGTTGAAAAGTAAATGTGACTTTATGTAGTAAAATAAAAGTTATGCATCCTGTACTTTGCATTGGGAGGGAAATGGTTTGTTGTACATTGTAACACAAACAGAAAACATGCCAACCACCAAAAGATGAGGATCTTCCACTAAACAAAGGAAATCTGAAAGTGTATGGGTTATTCCACTAAATGGATGCCATTTTCATGTTGCGAATGGAAATGTCTTGATACTTGTAGCAGGACTGAGTATTTAGTTGCAAAACCATGACGCTCTGTAATTTACCTTTAGGCAACAATATGACATGGTATTACTCAGATGTCTTATTCATGAAGTGAATCTCTTTCTGTTTGAGCCATAGTATTATTTTATTAGAAATTATTAGTAAAATATGGCCATAAATTACATTGGAAACTTGAATATTTAAGTTAAAAAAGTAAAACTTTTTCATTTAAAACTAGGTGTGGAGAAAAGACCAGGAAGCAAAACCGACAATATGAAAGAATAGATAGTTTCAAATGTTAAAAGTCCGATAAAAATATTATTTTTTTAAATGAGGGAAAAACAAAACTCATAAATACAAGAGTATTAATTCAGTAGTGACTGAATTAAATGAAAATGTGTGCAGCTAAAGGCAGATTGATGAGCAGATTATTACAGACAGGTCAGTGATTTACTGATACTAACATGATGAAATGCCCACTGCTGAATGAAAGGATTTACCAATTTTGTATTTATTTAAGCATGAAATGATAACTATCTCACACTTATTAAAAACATTTTGTGGTCGTGTTAATTTGAAAAGATGATTGAGCTGGACCTTGCTGATGGCAGCCTGATCGACGAGCTGATGGAGCTGACGGCACAGAGCATTAGTCAATTGGAGATCCAGGAACGTTTCAACATCATCAAGGAGATTGGCAGGGGAAAATACGGCAAAGTGCTCCTGGTCACGCATCGCTTCAGAGGTAGGAACTTGTACCAGTCAAATCTCTGTCAGAGGAAACAAATGCACTACCTGTCTCTGTTTACACTAGTCAAATATATAGCTCATAGGTTTGTTTGTTGTTTTTTACATTTATCCCTGAAGCCCTCATTCAAGTAAGAATTAAACATGTATTTTAGTCAAATCAAAGCATTTTATTTGTCTTGTGCAGGCACTTTGTTCCAGTACAACCCAACCAAGATTCAATAAAACATACATAATCTTGGCAGTACAGTTGAGTACTGGTGAGGGGGGAAAACAAGCAGTTTAATACTCTGTGTCAAAAGGGTGCAGGAAAAAAATCACCTCAGTACAAAAATATACTTACACAATTATTCACAACACAAAAGAGTCAAGAGAGAAAGAAAATGGTGGTGATTATGATTCTTGTATTAGAATCTACAGATAACCTCTTGCCTCAATACTGCCAACAACAAACAGCTTATAAGCACTTCTTTTACTGTCAGGGTCTCTTAAAATATGTTTAAACTGTTCTGAAAATATGCATAAAAGCAATAGTGCAAACACACACACACACACTCTCTCTCTCATTAACACTCTTGAACGATGTATACAACCAGATGAGGTATGTTAAATGATAAGTTAGATATAACAGTGACCACGGCAGTGCAGTTTCTCAGGTGGGTAGGCCTGCTGCTGCTGAGGATTCTGAACCTAAGCCACCATTAGTTGAAGAAAACATCCAGTACGAGGCTTGAGTGAGCTCTTTTGGCTGTAAGGAAAGCTCAAGTGACCTAGGAGGAACGAGTGGAGCTGAAGAGAAGGAAAGCGCTAGTTGGTGTAGATAAATAAATGTAAAGAGCAGAAAGCAAATGATGAGCTGGCATGATGCTGCCTGGTTCAATGGCTTTCTGGCTTTTAGGACTTAAATGTGAAAATCACAGGGGTGAGATGAGAGAAAAAACTTCAGGGTAATTCCACTTAATGGGGGCCATTTCCATGTTGCAAATGAAAATGGAGGGTTCAGTCCTGTCACTGATATGCAGTTGTGAATAACAGGACTAAAAGTAACAGGACTGAGTTTTTAGCATAGAGTTAGCAATATAACTTCATGCATCCTTGCTAATAGCATGAGGAGACTATCACAGAGTGTAGTGAATGAAGTGTTTATGGTGTTCATTGTAGGTCCTTAATCTTTCCAGCACATATTTAAAATTAGGGATTAGATTATTGTGCAGAACAGTTAGCTAAATAAGAAAATAGATATTACAATGAATTTTCATGTGCATTTATATTAAAATGTCCTGGGGACAGAAAGGGCACCCATTCGGTGGAATGGCTTCAGGATATAGAAAATGCTGGGTAAAATGCTAAATTCCCTCACAGAAGCAGTGACCACAAGCAATTGTGATTCCTAAATCTTCAGCACAATAAACATGATGTTGATATTCTGTGATAACTCTGTGGATGATCTTCAGGGACTCCCATGGCCTTGAAAGTGATGCCTAAAGCCTCAACTAAGCTGCAGGGCTTTCTGCGTGAATACTGCATCTCCTTACACCTGTCCTGCCACCCCTGCATCGTGGGTCTCTTTGGCATTGCTTTCCAGTCTAAAGAACACTACTGCTTTGCCCAGGAGCTTGTCATCGGGAGAGACCTCTTTGCTGTAATCCAGCCAAAGGTAAGTCACTGTGCTTTAGGGTGAATGCTACCCTAACATCCGTTTTGTCAACAAAATAACAATAAAAAATAACATGAAGCTGAAAATGAGAAAATTAAAAATGTTTACAAAGTCTTTCAATTTTGACTTCTTGATGAGGAAGTGTTTCATCCTGAGAATGTTCTCTTGGTAACCATACTGCAGAAATACAGTTTTGATTATGTAATGCTAATATTAGCCACAAAAAAGGCCCATCCCTTGCTGATTGCAGTTACTGGGCTCTAAATAAACTATTCACTCAATAAAAGCTGAGCCAGATTCTACTCCAACATTTATACATTTTTTTTCATTGCCTTTTTGCACAGCATGTAGCATTATGTTGTCGTGCTAATTGTTTTTTCCTGAAACTGATTCTCATTAACAGTGAGCTTGATAACACCTGAATTGCAAGGTCCCCACAAGGTCTGCTGTTGAGTACTGCATGTAGACCAAGACAAAGTGTGTCACATGGCACACCTCCCTCCCTTAGCCCCACTAACCTGGCTTTTTATTATTATATCTATATAAGCCTTATAAGACAATATTTATACTAAGACTACAGTTTTCTGTAATGTCTTTTCCAAAGGTAAGGTTTGGGATTTTCTTTATAGGCTTGTTTAGTTTGCTGTTTTTACTAAGAAGCCTAAAGCGATAAATAAACCTATGAATGATGATGTGCGCAGATGTGGTCTTGAGTCTTTCCTAACAGTCACCCCACCCAAACAGCTGACAATACTGCAAAGAAACAGAAAACAAGTCTAATAAATAAATGAATATCCTGCAGGCTTGAGTTGTATACTGCACATAAAACTTGCATCACAACTGTGTTGTAATTGTAACACTACATAGAGTATGTCCAGAGTGAAATGACACAAAAATGCTTTTCTTTAATTCCTATAGGTTGGGATCCCAGAACCCTCAGTAAAACGCTGCGTCCTGCAGATTACCAGCGCTTTGGAGTTCATCCACAGCCATGGCTTGGTGCATCGTGATGTCAAGCCTGAAAACATCCTTCTGCTGGACAGTCACTGCTGTCAGGTAAAGCTAGCAGACTTTGGGCTTGCCCAGAAGAGAGGCACCTTCATACGTTTCGTAACAGGAACCCTACCCTACATGTCCCCAGAACTTTGCACAGTGGCCCTGCTTGATGGCCAGAAAGAAGTCACTGCTCCACCTTTGAGTGTAGAACCCAGCCTGGACATCTGGGCATTTGGAGTAGTTATCTTCTGCATCCTCACTGGCTACTTCCCCTGGGAACGTTGCATGGGTTCAGATGACTTCTACCAGGAGTTTGCAGACTGGTCCAGAAGGGAGGAGAGACCTCACACTGAGGAGGACATTCCTCCTTTGTGGAGAAGGTTCACTTCTGAAGCTATGGAGATGTTTGCTAAGCTTCTAGCTGTGGATGCTGGAAAAAGGTGTACAGTGGGGGAAGTGAGAGCATATGTGGAGAAGGACTGGTTAAAGAAGGAACATGACACCTAAGAGCAGTAGCAAGCAGGCCATATAAAGGTGTAGAGATGTAGACACACAGCCTGGTTCTTAGTCATTATGCCTTAACAATGCTAAGGGTGAATCACACAGGCCTTAAATGAACAATCTGCAAGGTTCCAGTGAACATGATGTAAACATGATAAACAGGGGACTAAAAGGGAGAAGATAGATGCTTTATTTAGTCACATAGATAAAATACAGAGAAGGTCAAAATTATGAATACAAAAAATGTACCAAAGATGGTCAAACAGTGGAATAAAATCTCCTTTGTAGTTATTTCATTGTAATGTATCCCATTATTATATCTGGAAACCACAGTATACACGGTGCCTACATTTATATTTTAGCTCAATTTCAATTGATCTTTTATTATGTTCTACTCATTACTGAATTTTCCTCCGGGATGAATAAAGTATTTGTTTTATTCATGTCAGCCACGTGTCATAGTTTGAGTTATAGGTTTGTTTGGTTCCTGTTTTATTTTGGTATTGTTCCATGTATTTCTGTTTAGTTTAATGTTAATTAGTTCCACCTGGTTTTATTTACTCATTCCCTTGTTCCCATTCATGTATTTATACTCCCGGGTTTCAGTTCTTCCTCACGGTTCATTAGTTTACTTTAGCTTCCGTTGTTGCATGTATCTGTTCTGTTTGCCATTAAATTCCTATTTGTCCTGCATCACATCTGCCGTCTGCCTCCTGCTTACATTGGATCCACACCTCCACATCACTGTGTTACAACATGAAGCAACAAGCAAGCATTTGGAGGGAAAGAGACCTGAGATCAAGGCTATGTCTGTAATAAACATGTCTTTATTCTTTGCTTCTTTCTCTCGTTCTTTTTGAGTTTATATATTTTTGCCTGGTCAAAAGAGAAGAAAGTGTGTTGGTTTTTGAGATTTAGTTTTAGATAGATTCAGTGTTACAGTCCTCATCCCACCTTTAGCAGTCTCATTTCCCTCTTAGATGTTCTATTTACATTGTTTGCACTTCACTTATTGCATCCCTTTGAAAAAGAGTAGTGTATTTTCCATGTGAAGATTGGCTCAGTGCCTCATTTAGGTGTTTTCCTAATTAAATCCAGCTAATAATGCTTTCCCTTTATCTATGTTATTTTTAAATTAGCCAGGCAGTGTATTTTAAATGCTTCTATAATTCTATAATAGTGTTTATTGTAACAATATATACTTATATTCACAGAGACCATGATGCAAGAGTTGATAATCATATACCAGTAAGAGTTTATTTGGAGGGACCCTCTCCCCTGCAGTCATAATACAGAGCTGCTTCTTTATATCATATCACAGTTGTGTAGTTATTAATCAATTCCTATAGATTCTGTTATGTTGTGAGAGTAAAAATGCAAAGAAAAAATAATTATATTTTTTAACCTTTCTTATTTGCAGTTATTATTTACTTTATAATTAGATTTATTATATATATCCCTTCTTTAATCCGCTTCATTGACTGTTAAAACCTTTTCTATGAGAACTCTCCCGACACTGCTGCATCTAGATATCTGTCCTCTTGTTGTCTTTGAGACACAACCAATGCTTTCAGAGTGTTATGTATTACCTGAGAACCAGCAGAACCAGATTTGGTCTTGCTTCCAACATGAATGCTTGAAATGCATTTATAGGCAGGGTAACCTTTCAGCTGACCCCTGGACCCAAGTGCCCATCCAGGCCTGTCGTACAAACACTAACACAACCAATGTGAATCCCACTGCAGACCAGTTGTGGGAGGTTGACTAACCAACAATCTGAGGTGGTATTTGACCCCACCCCACACCACTCCCGAAGGCATTAAAGGTATGTTTTGCATACCTGTTCTGTGTAACAAGACAGCCTGATCTGCACATTATTTTCTGTTCATACTTTTTTAAAAGCTCATTTTTCTACAGATAAGAAGCAGAGTGCACATTACCGCTATGCTTTACAAACAGAAAAGATAAGCAGCAAATGGAAAGTATAAGCATCTCGTTATCACGTGGGTTCCTCTATGAAGATTATTTCTTGATGTTTGAACATGATTTCCTCCTCATCTTATCACAACCCTGTCTGACATTTGATCTGTAAAAAACCAGCTTAGTCAATCATCGTACACGGTAAACAAGAGCTACATGTGGAACACATTATAGTAGCAATGGAATAGTTGATTAATAATTTGTTCAAGTCACATGAATAATAAATGTGCTTAAAGCATACAGTAGGAGCTCACTTTGTGGGAAAAGCTGGCTGGGTAGTTTTGTTCCCTCCTTAAAGGAAATCCGATCTGCTCAAGTTTTCCGATTTGTCGAACAGAAAACATGCAAAGGCGCTTTTCCAAATTCATTAGCATCTTTATACAGCTGCATGCTGGATATTATTTTATAGTTATAACTACTAATAAATTATAATCCTAATTTAATGTATTCAGCCTTTTAATTACATTGTGTTCATGCTGTTACATATATTTCATATTATAAAACTCTACTTCCCATATATTTCTGTTATTATCATCCAATCCAACCCAACTTTATTTCTAGAGCACTTTAAAATCAACACCATTGGCCAAAGTGCTGTACACAGCATCAATAAGACAAACATACATAAAAAACTAAAATACATATAAAATAAATAATACAAAACACTAAAATGATGTTAAGAAAAAATTAAAACATCTCAAAGTAAAAAACATAAAAAACTAAAATACATATAAAATACATAATACATTATCATATCCTAAATGTTTACTATGTTTAAGAATTTAACCATTTTATGAGATTTTTCAAAGAAGGGACCATTTCAATTGTCATGGTTTAATTTTAGTAATGTGTACTGGACTTGCTGGAAGTTTCACTCTATGCTTGGTTAGTTTCAAAATATAACTAAACATATTTGTAACGTTCAAAATCTGATAAACTAAAATAAAAAGCTAAATGATCATTGTATGAAGTATTAATGACAGTAAAGATTTCATTCATGTTTAATAACTGTCAACAATAACCAAACATAATTCACATTATCCTTATAGTTTATTGCTTTATAATTTATTCATGATACTTATCTTTTATACTATACTATAGTCTTCCAGCATCCAGTCATTAATTATCTCTGAATGTATTATGATGTTATAGCTTTATAATGGTATTTTTTATTGTGCAATTCAAATTAGTGTTGCACAATAACAACAAGGCGAGCTAAAATATGGCAGAAATGACTTATTATAAAACATGGACATGTCTTCTCCTTCAAAAGCAGCTGATATCATCGTCCTTTTAAGGATCTGACAAATCAATCCTTCAAAAAACTGTTATGGATAAAATACCACATTATATTACCATACACATTTCCAGCAAGTTTACATGAAGAAAGTTAGCATGTTCAATCTGTGTGTGTGTGTGTGTGTGTGTGTGTGTGTGTGTGTGCACGCCTTAAGGTGATATAATTTACTAACATTTTAAATACACAAAAGACCCTTCTTGCTGGAAAACAGTTGAACCTGAGGTTAACTCTGATATTTGCACAATGATTCTACAATACTAAAACAAAATGCAACTAAAAATATTTTGAAGATGTTTTAAAATCAGGGATTACTTGCTGACAGGGCAAAGGCAGCAGGCTGGTATTCAGAAGTTCACATTTATGGGTTTTTCATGTGGCCAAAGGGGGAATAAAAAAACTGCCCAATGAACCCGAAATCAAACCATGAGGCTATAAGCCAAACAACAGGATGCTCTTTCAAGTGGAAAGAGGGTCTGAGGATCATTTCAAGGCAGAATTTAAAGCTTCTTATTCTACAGTTTGTCCAGAATTAAGTCGGCAAGAGTTTCCTACAAACCAACAATATCAAGTAAACAAGACAATATTTATGATTGCTTGGTTGGGTTCCATGACATCGTGGTCTGATGGCATCATTTCAGAAAGTACACTGTGTCTATTTAAGCTTCACCCTCACTAGAGTTAATCCTACATCATGATCCGCTCTGCCTCTGACAGCACAGCTGGCTGCGATGTCTACATATCATACAGGATCACTGGCTACAAATTAGTCCCTTTGGGCATATCCATTGGCTCTGTGATCTTAGCGGCCTTTGGGTAAGTATTGACCTAATACGTTAGGCTCTTGCAGGTCTATCAGTGCGTAATGGAAAACCATATTCATGGTAACATTTGTTGTAACATTTATAAACAGCTGCTTTTCTAGTCAGAAGTCAGAAGGAAGAACTGTTAAAATGCAAACATATTTCACAGAAGAAGTTACTTACTGTAATTCACTCCAAAAACGATGCCTTGTGGGGAGAACGGCTTATTGTGCTGTGTATCAAACTATATATGACCTACTAACATACAGTTTGATACTCAACATCTGAGCCATTTCCAAAAACACAGCAGGAAGTCTGAGAGAACACATTAGCCACCAAAAGCTTAAACCTGAAAGTTTATGTATTAGTAAAAAATATATAGAGTCAAGAAAGATTTTTAATAAATTTAGCAAAAATTGGTAACGTAGATGGACATGTGTTAAACATTCGATTTGCAGGTTAGTTCAACTGATCGAGTTGTTCATAGCTTCAGTACAAGACACCAAATGATTATAACCAAAGAAATAATGTAATACAACAAAGTAAAGAGAAACTTTGCACAATAAAAATACACGAAGCATAAAACTGATTAAAAAAAACATCATTATCAGAAAGCTGCATTTTTTATACCAACAAACTGCATTTAACATCTACAGCATATTATACAGTTTCACTTTGTTTTAAAACATTACATTAAAAAAGCTGAACTTTTTATGTTGAACAGAAATGAAAAAAAAATCATGTCAGCTATGGCAAGTTTATTTACAGAAAGAAACAACTGGAAAGTATGTTTACACACTGTCTCGGCCAATCTATATGACATGAAGACAAGGGACACATTTGTGAGATAAATATGAAGGTCAGATTACCAACACACCCAATGAGTTAGTGCCTGCTGAGCAGGCCAACAAAATTTCCCAGTAACAGTGATTCCACATGTTAGTAGCCGAGATAAAAATAACATAGAGGGTGGAAAAGATCAGGCTATAGCAATCTGCAGAGGTAAGAGCCTCTTTAAAACATTTATGCATTTGTCTAATGTTGCCATGTTTACCACAATTTCCTGGATGTAGTTAGTTAGTTTCTATAGGTTTTAATCTGAGCCTGCAAACTGCATTGCAACAACCCACCAGCTAGTTAGCTTAGTACAAACTTTAGAAATAGCCAATTAATCCAAATTTCGACCAGGCATGACTGCTTCTTCACAATAATTTATTTGTAAATACAAATAAACGTTTGTAAAATGTTGCTGCAAATTTGCTGTAATCTGGCTTCAACAGCCTGTCTGCTCATCTAACAAGTCAGTAAAGCTTTTCTATGTCGGGGGGGAGCCTTCTGAACAGACATTTTACTATTAAATAATCACAGGATAGATATTCTTTAAAAATCATAAAAACATGATAGAAAAAGCCAAATCATTGGTTATATTTATATTAAGTAATTAGAAAACAGAAAACAATCAAATCTGATAATTAAAGACTAAACACAGACAGTAGGATTACACACAGCTTAAAATTGAATAATTAAATAAAGATCAGATTTTAATAATACAGTTAAAATCTCTCTTTATTTTTCTCTCTGTTTTTGGATTTATTTAGCTCATATCATCACATCTGTTGGATTAAAAGATTGTAATGTTATAAAAGTTGCCTTTGGGCAATATTTTAGTTTCTCAGATTGATTTCTGTTTGAGTTGAACTTTGACCCTAACTTGGCTCACCCCTCTTGTCCTGGAACAAGATAATCTTCATCTTTCTGCACGGGGTCTGTAGGTACAGGTGCATCACTCTCAGGTGTGGTTCTGGGCCCATCATGGACTTCCACTGCAGTCTGGCTGACCTCGCGGCAGGCATCAATGTCGTCGTAGTTATCTAGAGACTCATCCACTTCATAATTAACTCCATCTGTATGCGTTAAAACAGTTAGAGTTGTGTTATGAGTGCTGTAGAGGTATTAAGCTGTATAAATGTATCAAAACTGATGGAGGTCGGTGTGAAACTTTCCATCACTTTGGTTAAGGACTATGTGCATGTTGTTGTCTCTTGGGGAAGCAGCAATGGAGCCTTGAGGGGTCAGTGGTTGAGACTCAGCCACTTCATCAATATCATCGTAAGGAAGAGAAGAAGTGCTCTGCACATCCTTTTCCCTCATGAACTCGGCTTCAGGTTGGAACTCTGCATAAACAACAACAATGAAACACTTTGTTTCAATCAACATCAACTAATTACGATGTATAGATGGGACAAAACGGATAAAAGAATAAATAAAAGGTTGTGAAACATACTGCCATGACCGAGTTGTTCCATTTCATCTGAACTATTTATATGTTCATAGTTACCACTTTCAAATTCCATGTCTTCATCTGGCAGCATTTCTGCTACAATAAAAGCAGCATTACAAAATTAATGGTACCATTTATACTGATAACAACAACAAATGCTCTCCAGCATATCAGACGAGCCCAATAAGTTACAGACACTCACGTGGGATTTTCCTCTGCGCTCTCCTGGCGAGGTAGAATCGCACAAATACAACAATAAATATCACCAAAACCAGAACCAGTCCAACACCGACAACAATGGGCATTACGGGTGTGGAAGTTCGTGGTGGTGGTGTAGGGGCTGGTATTTTATAGCCTAAGATAAAACAAGACCAGAATTCCAACAAACCTCCTTCAACAAAAAATAAGAGATGATGATTACTGGAAACGGATTGTGGTTTAGATTACCTTTACAGTAGATGGTAGCAGGCATCCTATCACTGCAGGACTTTGGTTGGACACAGTACCTGATATCATTGCAATCACTGGGACACGCCAGTCTTGTTTGTGTGGGCTTGAATTAAATTAAAAGACCAGAATGACATATTTCTTTTATTTCTCTATGTAAAAAACATGCAGTCCTCAGGAAAATGATTCAGTCCATTAGGACTAGGTAAACATTATGTTCCTGGATGTGCTAATGCCCTGAGCCTGTAAAAACTGTACAAATACAAAGTGGAATATAAAGATGTACCTGTTTTAAAAACTTTGCTGGTGTTACGCCAGAAGGTCGTTTTATACTAGAAAAGCAATTAATCTCCCGACACAGCATGTTCTTTAAATCCTCAGAAAACTCCTCATTGCACACATTTTCCCACTTATTTTGATAATTAACTTGAATCTGGCCACCACATGTTTCCAAAGTTTTGAATTTGACGTTGCCTGTAAAAATGGAAGAAAATTAAAATGAAGATGATGGAGAAGCGTGTGGCTGCTGGGTGTTAGCATCAGCAGAAAGCAGAAGCACAGCGAGCATGCCAACAACACAAGGAAATATGACATGTTATTCTAGTTTTGGGGAGGACCAACTAATAACGTGTTGATATGGAACTACTGTCGCTGAGTCAACTAATTACCACTGCTAGTAATTTAAACTAGCTGGTTTATTCTTACCTTAGGCTTTACAATGCCAGTCAGAGATGATGGACTTTGTGTATTCAGTAGGTTTAGATTGTAAATACATAAAAATACATTTAAAAAATGCAGGAATAGTACAAAACATACACAAAACCTTTAAAAAATTCAACAGCTAACTAAACACCCTGCAGCAATGGTGATTTCATCATGTTTCATCATCCCTGGTCCCACAGCTGAGTCCTGATACACAGCAAGTTTCATTAGACAAAAGTAATACTTTTTTTTCATTTTCTATGAATATTTCCAGATTTAAATGGGATATTTTTTCATTAAAGATGCATACAGCAGGTTGCATGCTCACTATAACAAATACATATGGTTGATGCACTGGAAATAAATCTATAAAGATGTAGGAAACCCGTCATTAGCTGAGAGAAACCATGATGAAATGCACCACTGAAATAATTGGATTATTATGCAGAGTTTGACAGCAAACTGTTGGAGCCATTTGGTCTGAATCACCGGATTTGGAGCAGGAAACATCTAAAACCAGGACTGTGATGTAGTGTGTTAATTCAAACCCTGGCTGCAGCACTGCTCCTAGCTTTAAAACACATGTAAAAAACTGTCATGCAAAGCGAAGCTTACATATAAAAAAGCTTGAACAACAGAAAACAATAACCAAATCATCTCCAGAATAAAGAAAAGCTAAACAAAACTGGGGAAATGTATTATTAAAAATGATGCTTACCAATACAGGAAATAGACACCAGCTCCTTGTCACAAGTTTCCTCAAATCTCTTGCACTGATCAAGCTTGTAATGGTGCGCGTCACAGCTGACATGTAAATATTTCTTTCTTCTATCGGCAGATTTTCCAGATTCCTTTTCAATGAAGGCATTGCTGCAATTCATTTCTTGGCAAACCCTGTCAGCATAGCCTTTGTTCCAGTTTTGTGAACATATTTCAGTTTGATCTATCATCACATTACCTCTGCATTTTTCTGAAAGGGTGACCTTTGCCTTTTCTAAGAAGGAAAGAAATAAAATAGTTAAATATGGGTGAAACAATGGGGTCAGAAAGGAACTGTTTGTTAGTTATCAGTTTCTTTTGAAAAATGTTAATCTCACCTTCACATTCAACATAGAGCTTCTGGTTTGGCTTTTCTGTGTCTTTTGCTGACCTCTCTGCTTCACAGTCCCAGATGCTTCCTATTTTTTTTTGAGCTGGACAACTGAAGGTTTTCGTCCAGGGAGGGAGTCCACTTGGCTTCTGCGTATAGTACTCTTTTGAAAAACGGCCACAATTCATGTCCTTACAAAGCCTCTCCCCTTCACTCTTGTTCCAGGACTGACTGACCATGACGCTTCGCTGTTGCTTCGAGTAAACGACCACATTTCCCTTGCAAGTGTCCTGGACTTCCAATGCTATTGTCCTCCAGTCTAAGTCAAGCAGCAGATACAGATAACACATGAAAGATGTCACCATGTTTGATCCAGAGGAAATTAGATTTAGATTAAGTTTGTGTACAGATAAAAAAGCTGCTCATTTAAAAATACATGTGTGTCATGCTTAATTCTCTTATTATCAATAAAAGAACTGTTGTAAATTATTATTTTCTACCTGTAAAGCCTATTTGCTGGAGCCCATCCCAGCAGCTTTAATGAGAGGTAAGGTGAACCCTGGAGATAACCCGTCCATCACAGGTTCAACACAGAAATAAAGATGACCCCGCATGCTCACACTCACTTCCAAGGAGAATTTAGAGTCACCAATTCATCTAGCATGTCTGCATAATGGGAGGAAGCCCGGGTATGTGGGGAGAACCCACTCATACATGGGGCGAACATGCAAACACCACACAGAAAGACGGGGCTCAAACCCCTCCACCCCAGCTAAAGCGCTAATGAGAGGCAACGGTGCTAACTTCCACATTGCTATGCAGGAAAAATGGAAACAAGCCTAATGGACCACATAGAAAAACATGTTCAGTTAATATACACACTGAAATGTGAATGTATTACAAAGCTGAGAGAAATTTGAAGCTTGTCTTGGTTTTAATGAGCAGAAGTCAGCAGGAACATTTGAAAGAACCTTTTCTAAACTTGGATTCTTAATACAAGACGTCAGAGGCCTGATAGGTCTGATCTCAGAAGAAATTACAAACCATTCTGATACAGATGATTTAAAATTCATTTCAAGCTGTTACAGAGAGCATAAAATATTAAAATGTTTAGGTTATTTAAGCTGAAAAGAAAATGAATATACAAACCAGAGCACTGGAGGCCTGTGAGATTGTTCTTCTGCCTCTGCACGGAGATGCTACATGCTGCTAGAGAATTTGCATTGCGTGGACACTGCAGAGATGTAACCACATGATCCACTTCTGATGTGGGACCAAAGTAGGGAATGAGTTTGACAGCCGATCCACATTCCAGCTCTTTACAGATGGTGTTTTGAGTTTTAGTGTCTTTTAGTGCTTCTGAGGAAAGTGGGAACCAACGGCCCTCATAGTTCACCTCGATATTTCCAGAACATTTGTCCCGGGAGGAACTAAATCTGGGCTTGATGCTTCCTGCAACAAAATACACAATGTGTTGTTGTTCATTTCAGTTATTCAAATATTGCTGCTGCGCAAATTTCCTTTTGTCTAAAAGTACCATTTTTCAGGAAATGAAAAAAGTGCTGTTGTTCTGTAATAACTGTAAATGATGTCAGTAACCTTGTGTTATTTACATCATAATCATGTGTTTAATTGTGTCATAAAGAGTGACCAATAGTATTCTAATTTATCATAAATTAATGTGTTTGGATTCTTATAGTCTGCTTCATTAAGAGTGTTTTTTGTTTTCTTTTTTAACATCTGAGGGTTGAATATTATTTATTCCTTTGATTACACAAGCTCCTTTAAAATCAGATCAGAAGTTAAAATCAAACAAGGAAAGTGTAACATGTGCATCACAAGACAAAAAAGGCTTTTGCTGAATCAAACTGCACTTTAGTTTGTTCATGCCAAGAAAAAAAACTGATTTTTAAGATTTGTTTGTGGAATTAATGAAAGTACGATACAAAACTCGTACCTGTACAAACAACATACGCTGGCCTACATGTCCCATCGATGCTATTCTTTTTCACAAAGTTGCTCAGGGTCAGGTCGGAAGGCATCCTCGTCTCCGGGGTGTGAAAACTCATAAACTGGATGTTACTTTGTTCTTGTCTTATGACTGGTGAAACCCGAGCCCCACAGTCCAGACTCTTGCACAGTTTTGTAGACATTTCATCTGTCCAGGTGTCATCACACACACCTCCACACTGGTCTGCGCAAATGTTGACAGTTCCCCAGCAGTTATTGCTCAGGTTCATATGAATTTTTCCTGTCACAGAAATAACAAAAAGTAACTCATTAACAGTGTAAGAAGCTGGAGAAGAGCATCAGCAGAGTGTTTAGGAAAAATGGAAGTCTATATTGAACAGAGGAGTTTTCAGTTTAGTTTCCTTTTTTTGCTCTGATGATGTCTTGCATTACCTGAACACTCCACATAGGCGATAGTCTGATTATGGACAGATTGAAGGGAAGTGTAGTTATCACATTCAAACAAAGACGTTTTGGTGGACAAGCATTTGTAGGATTTATGCCAAACATCTTTCGCATTGTCCTCAGGTGCAGACGTATAGTTGATGGCGCTCCCACAGTGCATCTGCCGACACACTGTATTTGCAGACTCTTGGTTCCAGGTCTCACTGGATCCCGACAGCCAGTAGCTATTGGATTCTTTTTCTATCATCACAGTGCCTGAACAGGATTGGTTTCCATACAGAAAAACCAACTCGTGCTCTGTGCCGAAAAAGAACAGAGTGTGAATTGTCTTTGAGCAGGAAATTCATTCAGACTCAGGTTTGCAAACCAATTTCTAAGAAACATCTTAAATTCCAACATGTTGTCCATAAGCTAGTGCACTCAAGCTGTAACCATGGAGATGGTTCAAATGAAGATGCACAAACTGGGTGTTTTGTCACAAAATGATTCATTTATATAGCTTTTATATTTGTATTTTACTTCTGAAAGTATTAAGTTGAAGAATGACGTCATATTTATGAAACTCTTGGAAAGCAGACAGTTTGTTGGAGTTCTTTTAGTTATTGAAACATTAAAGAGACGACGCATGATCGCACATTTGTCTTTAACTCTCTAACAGCTGAGCCTGCGCTGGTTAACCTTTAGCGACAAAAGGTTTCTGCATTTTTCTTCCCAGTTACAACCATGCAAGTTATTTTATAATTTACCAAAATTCAAGTAAATTTGGAAGCTGCAAGGAATCCACACACATTTTTAGTTTGTTTTTAAGTAGAGCTGTATTAAGATTTGGTCTTTCCAAATGTTTTATTCTTAATCCCACATTTCACTAAGAATATAATTGATATTCATATTAAAAGAATTCACAACAAATAATCTGCAAACTTCTCTTAAAGAGGATGGGAAAGTAGAATGCAGGTCTCCTGATATAAGGTTATTTATGGCAGTAAGTTTTTAGGTGTAAAGGTTCAGAATGTAATTTGGTTTAATTAAAACAAGAAGACAAGATGCAGTTACGATGTTTATGATGTTATGATGTTTGTTCCATTTGTGGTTTCAGTCATGCAATAAAATGTATTTTATACCTTTAAATACCTCATTAGTAACATTAGTGAAATCTCCAGGTGTGGTAAATCCACACGGTTCTTTAACACCTCTGCATGATAGTCATAATAATAAATCTCTCATTTACCTGCTGCCACTCACGGTGAAGCTGGAAATGCAAGTAAAATGTAGAATTTAAAGCTTATAGCAAAAAAATATAAGAAGCAACTCACCATCACAGATTATTCCCACAGCTTCCTTGTCATTACTATTATCGTTGTGGTAACGGCAGTCCGACATGTCTTCAGGATTTGATGGGCAGTCTAAGCGCATAAAAGGATTAGATCCCTGGTGGAATTTTTTATTTACTATAGATCTTGTTGAACCACACTTTAGTTTTTTGCAGACAAGATCTGAATACTGTCCTTGGAAATTCTGCCTGGAAACTCTCTTCCACTTGTCCTCATGGAAAATTTCTAATCTTCCAGCACATCTTCCAGGACCATCCACCAGTTTCACATCGAGGCTGGCTGAATCATGACAAGACATTTGCCAAACATTGAAAACTCTACTTCGGTTTTAGATATATACAATATGTATGTAAAGATTTGAGCTGAAATAAACTGAAAGATAAATGTTTTTGCTTATTAAATACTCTGAAAGCTCATAGTGCCAATAATTAATAGTGAGAACCATCCCTGCTTCGTCTTACCTGCACAGGTCACATATGGGGTGTTTGAACAGGTGATTCTTTTGTCACGCTTTGCATTGCAGTGCCACAGGGAGGACTCATTGCCAGTACATTTCACAAAGTCCATTATTCCCCAATCTGCACGGCTCTTAGATGTGCTTACCATCTAGACAAAAGCATTTTACATCATGTAAATTTATTATTGACAGATGGAGAATGGAAGGTTTGATAAAAACTATTTGACAATACTGATGGTTGATGGGATATGGTTAAGATGAATTCTATTGCAGCTTTTTCAGATGGTACGTTCCACTCACACTCACAGGATGAGTAAATACGTAAACGTCAGTTAGCTTAGCATTACAGTCAGAACAGCTGTAACAGTGTGTAAATGGAAGATGTTCCCATTTCATTTATGTTTTTAAAGTACCACTAATCAGAAATCCTGTTTAATTTCTGCTCAGCTATACAACTTTATATTATTTTTACAAAACAAATATACAATAAATAGATAAATAAAAATAGAAAAAATATTACCATAACACTATTATTAGCAGTGAGTGTATATGCAGTAAATGCTTGTAAATGTGATCAGAGAGCACATCCTTACTGTAGTCATTAAAGTGAATATCCTGAACAAAACATAACATCTAATATTAGTAATCTCTGTTGTTTTCTCTGCATTCGCTAAGTCTTGTGTGATCAGTGTCAGGGAACCTGAGAAAACGTACTTTGCCACATTTTAACTCCTGACAGACCATTTCAGCTTCCTTTTCGGTCCAGGTGGAGGCACACACGGGATTATATTTACCATTCACTCGGATATTCACTGATCCATAACATTTGCTTTCCTGATTTGTGTTCATCAGAACAACTTCTACCTTGTCTGTTAGAAACACAAAACAGTATTTTATCAATATTTGTTCAAAATAATATTAGATATACATTCTCATTTTTCATTATATAATTATATATCCAAAGAGGAAGAGCCGGATAGAGAGAGAAAGAGACTGAGAGAGAATTTCCTGATATTTATACATCCATCACCTTACCTGTACAAGTGATCTTTAGGCTGTTATTGATATTTTCTACAACAGACCTAGCTCCACAGTGCATTCTTTGGCACAGAGTTTCAGCGTTGTTATCGCTGCTATTGCTGTTTTCAGCAGGTTTCCACATGCCATCTTTTTCTATCTCCAGCAACCCAGAACAACGGTTTGGCTCATCTCCTTTAAGCTGTACTCTCTGGTAAGCTGTTTGAATAAACCATGTTTAGGAATATGTTTCACACTTTGTGTTCATGCATGTATGTTTGTTTACCTTTACACACAACAGAAGCAGGGCGTTTACATGTTGAGGATTTTCCAGTTACACACTGCCACAGATGATCTATGGGATCAATGCCCGAGCAATTTATGTTCATCTTGCTTAATTGATGGAAATCATTCGGAGTAATCCACTCAAGGTTTGAGAACTCTGTGTACCCTCCACAGCCAAGGCTCTGGCACAGCAGCTCAGCATCTTTTCCATCTTAAAATGAGTAAATGACATTGAAACATTTCACAGAACTGATGCTAAGACAAGGAACACAAAAACTGAATTTTTCACCTACAAAGTTTCCAGAATTTTCTTTTCAGCTGAAAAAAGAAAGAACTGTGTACTGTATTCTTACCCCAGTTGTCGCCACATAAGTAACCAGTGTCCTGACCTGTGTTGTACTGGACAGCGCCTGCGCATTTATGTTTAGTCAGGCTTAATGTGATGTTATCTAGAAGAGAAAAAAACATAACAGGAACATCTAAACTATGAGTGAAATGCATTTCTTTAAACAACTGTTTAACATAATGAAGTATTTTCCATTTCTTACACAGTATAATGAAGAGGCAAAGACCTACTTGAGCATGTGACCTTTTTCACAGTTGGCTTCAGATAAAAGCTGAGTCCTGGAGCGGGCCAGCCCGGACACTCCCACAAACTGTCTTCTTTCCCATCACATTTTAGTTCATTGAGCCAGACCTTCTGATCTGTGTACCTGTACTCATCTTCTGATTTTTTCCATGTCCCACAGTGAGTGATGCTGCACACAACGGCTTCAGTTTTTTCATCCCAGAATTTATCTCCAACGTATCCTGGTGTGCCATTATAGTAGACTTCAACAATGCCTTCACAGGCGCGGGTTTTGTCGTTTTGATTCCGTAGAATGGTCCTACCTTTACCTGTTTGGATGATAGTTGACAGTGTATGGGTGAGATTGTGTTTTTTTGTTGTTACCTGCTACCTGCAGAGCAATGAGGAAAAAAAACAGTTATTTCTTGCGTTTTATGTGTTTACGGTGAGGCCCAGTCACCAACAGCTGATTGGAACCATGTGAAACTAAATTAAACAATTGATCCAAAATAAATTAATGTAACATTGTTTTAATCTCCTTCCTTCTTTCTTTAAGATGTATAAATGAGCTCTCCTCTCTTTTAAATGGCTGCATGCTTAAGTCATGATTAGAGACCCATAATAAATTGTTTCAGTATCATCTGGTCCTGCAATGTAGGAAGCAAATTAACTTGGCATGTTCTCATCAGGTGCAACAGGAGGTCTACCTGACACGCAGGTTTATTTCCATGGCAATAAACAAACTTTTGTGGTAAAACACAATTCATGTTTGCACATTATAGACAGAAAATGAACTCAAGACCTGGTACAATAAAAGTAAGCAGTAAAATCTAAAAATAGGAATATCTGTTAAAAGCAGATAAAACAGAAAACATTCACAGAAGAGCTGAGATCATTGCAGGTTTATTTTAAACAAGATGGCAGGATTGCAACTTAAAGTGCTGTTAAATGTATCATTTTATCTGTATTTTCTCATATTGTGATGTTTATTACAGAGTTAGGAAAAACTCACAATGTCATTTTTTTCTCAGTATTGTGCAGCCTTATTTCCAATATCACCTTTCCCAAACTCCTCCTCTCAAGGTGTCCTGCGGGTAGGTCAGATTACTTAAAAATACTTTGCTATGGCTGTGCAAAAGCTCTTGTTTTCTATTTTCCAATATTTATACACAGAAGACATAAAGACAAATTCCTTTCTGTAGGGATTATGATGTAACTAACACCAAACAAAAGACATCTGAGTTGAAGGATATTCTGACGCACCCAAATCCCGCCTTTTATTAGAACATCCCAAAAACAAGTTATTTAAACTCCCAAGTTTTATTCAAGCATTAATTAATTTGAAATGACAAAAACATTAATTAATTTTTCAGTTTAATCCTGTAAAGTCAAATGAAACACATTGAAGACTTTATAATGAAAACTTTGCTCAAAGTCCTGTTTAACATAAACTAATATTTCTCTTCTTCCCATAAATACTTAATTATTCTATTTAATTTTTTTTTGGCAAAAGAGAAGTGGGGGTGTTTTGTTAACATATTAACTTTGACATATTATTTTTTAGCAATTTTTTCAAATATTTTTTCAAAACTTTTAAAGATAGAAACAACAATTAACTATAAATCAATCAATAATAATTTATTATCAAACCTAAGATAACGTATCACCTTAAAACCCAGACCATTATTTTGTAATACTTATATATTTCGTCTAGCTGAAATTAATATGCGCTTAGAAGATAGATGGAGAGGCTACAAAAACTAATGCATACTGTCTATTTTGCATACGTAGTACCTCAGCCACACTATTCAAAATCTTAATTATGGATATATAAATATACTTCATCAAAACAGTACGGTAGGCATATACTGGATAATCCGAAGAAAGAAGCAAGAAAAAGGATACGGCGGATTTAACGACGGGGTTTATATGTCACATTGAAAAGTTGAATCAATTAACACCATATTTCGCAGGTTATGATAACTGTATTGTCCAAGCATTCAAAAATTATATATATATGATTTAATAATTTAGAACCGAAAGTTTAATGCCTATCTTGGCAAGTTAGGATATCGTATAATATGTGTGAGAGTTCATAATAGATATAAAATAATTTTAAATTAACCAATTTATAAATTTACAAGGATAAGATTTTTTTAAAGTT
>JBAMHV010000014.1:22442137-22458984 GCA_037177535.1 Pseudomugil gertrudae
AGCACCCACCATATCAAAGCACTTGTCTAATGGAGGATCAGCTGTTTGAGGACGTGACAGGAGCTCGCGGGTTATCGATAACGGATCACCAGAGGACGTGTCGAAGGTGTGTGCTTCTGCCTCCAATCTCTGATGAGAATTCTCCTCTCCCGGATTTGCATGTTAAAGTGAAAAGGCAGATGTTTAATGACAGCGAACAGCAGCAGCCGTAACACCAAAACACCAAAATAGTGCAGGAAGTAGCTGCTTTTCCCAGCTGCACAGTTCCATGCAGGATGTTTCTGCCTGACTGAGAGAAAAGTTCATGTTAATTTTCCTGAAGATGAGGAGATGAGCAGTAGCTGAGACAGAAAGTAGTTTAGGCTCAGACGATACACCGGTACAGTGACTCCTGCCGAGCTGCAAAAGGACTCATTTGAAAGGCAGCTGTGTAGAGTCAGGTCGTAAAAATGAAAAGCAGCTTCAGGCAACCATCCTTCCATATGATGTCCGCCAATTTATCTGAGGCAGATAATTTAATATCTGTCAGATTCTCTCCGGTTTTGGACACATCGGTGTGTTGTCACAGAGTGCATGCTTGTGTTGAAATTATTTTTAACTTCAGAGCAGAGCAGCTCGGCAAAGATCCATTATCTGTTTGCACAACAAACACGTGGATGGGCTGGGATGTGGAGCACGGTGCCACTGGGCTCTGGCTTCACTTGGTTTATATAAATTCCTTATCTACAGTAAATGAAATTACTTGAAGGATATTCACACACATTTGTTTGTGCATCAGTCTCCTTATACTGTACATTATACATACATTTTACAAAACAGATTGCATTTAGTTGTGATAAAACCTGCTGGCAGACGAGTGGCTGATTAACTGATTAAAGTGTTTGAATTTGAATAAAATAAGTAAAACGAAAGTGTAGGAGCCATATGTGTGGTATTTGGTTTGTCACTCTGTTGGTGCTGTCTGGTTGCCATGGTAATGTGCAGGTCTGCGGTCACGTGGGCACAAGCAGTGGCTGCCATGTAAGTTTTCTTAAATGGCATGCACTCACCTGCACACAGGTGTGAAGAGAGGGGGGCTGGGTTGCAGTATTTTTTGTTGACCGCTAGCTTTGCTGTACAGTTTGTTGCATGTACGCCTTCTGTGTACACTTAATCATTTTCGGCATGTATGTACCATGGAAAGCTGCACAGTGTGCTTAACGTTTGCACCAGCATAGCAGCGCGTCGGACAAATAAACAGGACCTTGTACTAAGGACTTTAGAGTCGCTACAAAAAGAGAAGAATAAAAACAAACAAGACAAAAGTTGCATATAAACATAATAATACATATAAGCATATATTTTAAAAGTTGTGAGAAGAAGCATAACCTATAAACTCCCAACATTTTCTCCTTAAACAATAAACAATGATAAGCGACCTGGTTTGAACTGTAACTATAGCCTGGTGTTAGGAGCTATGGTCATCCTAAGCCTGGTGTGTCCACTGAAGCCTACACTGCCCTGGAAATCAGTGTGTGTGTTTTTATGGAAAAACTGCTGCTTTCAGTAAATAGAAAAGATGCACCTTATAAGCTGTTTGAGGGTCAGTGTTAATGAAAAACACGTAAAACACTTTGTAGAAGCAAGCTCTGAAATTATGGACCATTTACTGTAAAAATAAAGTTTGATTGAGTGGTGGATCTAAATTTCAGTCTTCATACACTGCAGGCTGACATGGAGAGACTGAGAAGTAAATGCAATAATTCCTACCAACCGTTTATTTTATTCACAGGACAAAAGGTCACCCTGGATAAATCCAAGAAGCGCTTTAAGGAGAGATAGAGGAAGCTGCAGCCTAAGAGACCCCATTCAAATAGTGGATGGAGGTGTTGATCAAAGGACATGTGAGCAAATGAAATCTTATTTTATAGCATGTGATAAGCTTTCTCACTATGTCCTCCAGCTTCACATCGCTAAAAGGTTCAACAGAGCAGGTAACTTATTTAATAGAAAGTGATTGTTGGACTGGAGCCAGGCTCTGACAAACAGGATTCACAACCAAAACATGGAGAAAGTTTAGTTCACAGCTTTCCTTTTTTATTATCAATTTATGAACTACTGTAAAAATGTGGTTTGTATCATTTCCCAAAAGCAGACAACACACTGCTAGAAATTCATTTTCTCATCTTGTTGTTGTTGAGTTTTAACAACAGAAATAAAGCAGAAAAGAAAAAGTGCAACCAAACCCAGAGAGACAAGTTGTTTTTAAAGATGTTCTTTTAAAGACTCAAACTTGGGAAAATTAGAAGATTTTGATTTTCCAATAAATGGTAATCAGCTCTGGGAGTGGAAAAGAGAGGCATTTTTTCTTAATAACACTAATGTTTTGTAGCGCTTCAGGGAAATATGTGCAGCTAAATGGTAGTCTGAGTTTGAGGAAAGAGGCAGCAGGTCAAATATTTAGCCATTAAAAATACAGAGACCAGAAACCCTGCAGTCAGGATGTAAAAGACAATTTTCAGGTTCATCTCTTTATATCTGATTGACTGATTAAATCTAGTTCTATTTTTATGTTATGATGGGATGGAGCTATAGACTTTATGGCAATCACAGTGTTTCAGTTGGACGTGGTTCCTTTGAAAAACTGGCACCACAACACAAAAGTGAGCCTTTTTCACACATGAACCTCTGTGGTTTTCAGAGGAAAGGGAGGGTGATTTGGTTTGGATTTTTTTATCCACAGTTGGTATTCATGCAAACATATCACAGCAGGAAGTTCTCTACTGGAGCTGTGTTCTCCTGACTGGAAATATGAGGAAGAAGATGCAAGAGAAAAGCTGTCTAAAGCATGTAGGAGGCAGCATGATGCAGAAATCAAACTGTGGAAATGGCTGTTTGCTTTGCAACTTGGGAAGAATAGCAAATGAGATGCTTCCTTTTGTTGAGGACTGCATCTATGCACATCCATGTTAGCAGGAAGCAAGTGGAAAGCAGCATTCAGGTCAACAAAAAAGACAAACTCATCACCATGTGTGCCATGCCTACTCACACAGCAGCCAGTCTACGTTATTTGCTGACACATTCATACATCATCAAGACATCTGGGTGGAAAATCTGGATTAAATGTTGAGGACATGCACCTGGCATGCCATTTGAGATTTCAAGAATTTTGGCTAGAAATGAAACGTTGCTCCTAAAGCTTACTCTGCAGTCTCTTTGTTCATACATCTCAGAGAAGGAATAAATAGCTATTTTTTCCTTTACTCCCTATTTTACTCCCTCATTGCATCCATAATAACTCCTCCTCCTGCAATAATGTAGTGCATAAGCTGCACTTCAATAGGCTTTCCAAAGCACAATTACATTTTTTAATGATTTTTCACCACTGCAGAAACCCTCTAAGCAACCCATTGGCTAAGCTAGTACAGAAAATTGTTTAAAATGTCTTTAATAATAAACAATTTAATAAATATCAGAGTAGAAAATCACATGAGATGCAAAGAAAAACCTATTAAGACAGAGAACTGCTGCAACAGATCATACATAATCACTCTAAAACTGCATTTAACACACTGTCAGGTGTAGGTGGCTTTTTTGTTGTTGCTTTGGAGAAAAGCACCTGCTAAATGTTAAAATAGAATAAATACATCATACTTTTCTGTTACAAGTATACAGTTTGAAGAGCAATCCTGAATTTCATAATTGTAATAAATATGAAGGAAGAAATCAAATTCTTTAAAAGTAAAACCTTTCTGACAGGAAAAGGTTTTTGTGTGGAGAGGAGGGGGCTGCTCTGTGTATGTGTGCATCCCTTCACACACTGCTTCTCACAAAGCTTGTCAAGCAGAAAGCGACCGAGACACAGTAAGCCATTCTCCCATGCAAAATGGAGGAAAGAAAGGGTCCCATGCAGCATTTTTCACTGCTGCTTTAACCTATAAGACGACAGCTGAGCCACTCTAAGGAGGGAGTGCTGCCATTTGTCAGCATTAATTATTAATTCTATTTCTCCAGCAAGCTGCAAAGTTTGAGAAGAGCGATGAAGCAATGATTTAGTCTGGCTGACATCGGCCGCTGGCATTGCACTCACACACTCTGTAAATGGGGGTGCATGAGAGCAGGTGAGTTGAGTGACAGGTGGGGCAGATACATGTCTGGTGGACTCAGCTGGAGGAAAGGAGATCGTGTTTATTTAGAGCTCAGAATCAATCCCCTTCACTTCAGTTTCCTCTCGCAGACGCTTCCCTCCGTTCCCATGACTGTGCTCAGTCTGGCAGGCACACACAGCAGCAACAACAGATTAAATGAAAGCGGCATCTCACATAAACACATATCTGCACAACATGACATAAAAAAATTATATCTCCAAATAGATGAGTATGCATGCAAACACACACACATACATCTCATATGCATGCAGGCAATTTCACCAGTGCATACACAGCTCTGCATTTAGGCAATGAAATGGGCCCAGTCCGAACCCACCTCGGCCTATTTCCAAATGCCATCACAGGAAGAAATTGAAAGGTGCCAGAAAGGAAATGAGGTGGTAATGACAGCCACCCCTCTCTGTGATATCCATCTGACAGATGGTAAAGTGATTAAAGTACAAATCAAACATCATTTCTTCTTTTTATCAGGTTTTCTTACATTTCTTATTTCAAAATCTCTACTTTTCAATAGTTAATTTGAGTTAATCCTTTAGTTACAGGTGCTCTATAAGTCTGTTTCCAACACCTCGGGACAGACATCGACATAGTTACTATCTCTACTAATTTTAAATCTAAACGTTACCGTGTACGTAAAGCTGTAGTTGGGTATATACTGTTTTCTTCACAAACTCCACATTGATAAAAAAAATACTGTGCTTTTAAAAGCACCCAATGCATTTTACTTTGAATGTTTTATTTATTCCTCGTTCACACTTGGTGATGGGGTAAGCTAAGAAATTCAGCAGCCAATGCGCACCAGCAGTTTCTCTGACCTACACCAAAACGTTCACTCACATTCATCCAGCACACGGGAGGCAAGGAGGGGAAGGTGTCTTTCCTAGACACAACAACAGATTGACTGGTGGATTCAAACTCCCAGTCTTCAAAACATTAGATGACCTCCTCCTCTACCTCCTGAGTCAATCCGCAAGTAAACAATAAAAACAATAAAAAGTTTGGTCAGACTTACTATCTGCAAAATTCTAACAGATAGAGGTAGAAGTGAGCATTTCAGCCAGTAAAATGAGCCTTGAATTCATCTTCATTGGGTCGATTCAGGTTTTAAAACAAGTCATTCAGATTTGCCGTCTTTACCTCCACCAACATCATCACCTGATGCTGCATTCACTGTGCATCAGAAGTAAGAATTCAAAGGTTTTTTGTTATATTTGTTGTAGAAATTATCTACCACCATCTGATCTTTAACATTCTGACTGGTAAATTCAACTTCTTGTTTTCTGTTCAGGCCTTTTGTTAAACATTTCACTTAAGGTAATATTACTAAGTTTCAAACTCATTCATTGTTCTATAATCCCAGCAACTACAGGCAAGAGGCAGGGTACACTCTGAGTCTGTACAGTCCATTATAGGGCTGGCGACTTTAGTTGTAAATAAACATTATATCTGAAAAGATGAAAATCACCATGTAAACACCTAATTCCAACTTAAAATGACAATTCAAAACTGTATCTGAAGTAAAGTTTATTCTCATTTTAAACCCTGCAGGGATTACTTCCTCTATCATGTTCATTCTGCTCCAAGTTTATCATGGTCATTCTGTGCATGCTCATCTTGTCCCGCACAGATGATGCACATATTCCGAGTGGTTTTCTGCCTCCCGTCTCTGACGCTCTTAATTCCTTCTCCTCCTCAGCTGCTGAAAAAATGGAAGCAGTATTCTCATGTTGAGCTGATACTTCAAAATTATATGAAGAACAACATAAAAAGGGTACTTCTGTGTTTTTCTATGTTTTAGCTGAAAAGACGAGAAGCAGGAAGTGGAGTTTATTTCAGTATACTTAATTGTGTCACGTCCGCCCTCGGTCTAATCAGAACGACTCCCAACCCCCAGATCTAAAGCAGAAAATAAGTAAACGTGAATGAACATGTTTTCTATGTAAACCTACATTTAGAATTAGTCATTCCATGTAAATCTAAAGTAGAATACTTTAAATCAGAATTAATTAATTCCAAATAATTAATTCTGAATTAAATCATGTAACCATTGCCATTGACTCCTAAGGAGAATTGAGAATGACCAGTTAACCTACCAGTAACATCTTTTGGCATTTAAAGGAAGCCAGAGTACCCAAAGACCACGTGGTTTAGAATATGTGGGTAAGAAGTTGAAGAACATTTATGGTGAAATGTGCACTGTGCCTTGGTGATAAGGGGTATCTGTGAGCACTGGGGAACTCTACTTCTCATTTGATAAAGCACCCACAGACTAAACAAAGTGCCACATCACTGATGATTGTACCACAGCTTCTGCTTCACAACAGGAACCATTAGCATTAACACAACAGGGTCATTTTATTATGTCACTTTACATTTATTTTTTACATAAAATGCCAAGAGACAGTTTATAAAACAACAAATAACAGAGTTTGTCACATTTTATGAACACATGGATATTTTAAAGTAGCACTCTGTAACTTAACCTTAAAAATCTGATCATTTGATGGCAACTTTTATTTATTATGTACATTCTTTGTGCTCCAAATAATGTTTAAGAAGTAAAACAAGGTTTGTACCTGTTTGAAACACTATTATGGTAACTTGTTGTGAAAAGTGAAATTATAGGATGTCTCATATGGGTTCTGCATTATCTCCTCAATGAAGTAATATGTTATCATTAAAGTATCCACCACTCAGGCTCACACAACACAAAACTCAGTGGTAATCATTGAGGAAAATGCTGGTTTGGAATGAAGAGAAATGACTGTAATATATCCAAGTTGGTGTTACAAACGAGGTTAATCGCTGTCAGAAGAGTTTTGTTGTGCCTGCACACTCAGCTGGGTCACATCAGTGTGTTCAGTGTTGTCCCCATATGGTCGAACGGATCCACATCTGCTGGCTGACAGGACAGATGATGCATCTGCACCGACCTGCACACGCAGGTGGGAAGAGACTTCATCAGTGTGATGTGAAAATACGTAGGTAGCTTTTGACGTGTCAGCAGTCATTCAGCCAGCAACAATCAGATCGAAAGCAAAATGCTGTTAAACACCCACATTCACACAAGCTGTTTCTGGAATAATATGCTGTGAAAATGCTTTAAGCTGTCAGGGAGACAAACACGCATTCATGCAGCAGGTCAGAGGTCAGGCAGACTGCTGCGAGAGAAAAATGTTAAAGCTGCACAGGCACATTTGTTTTCATTAAAAAGGAATGATGGTAAAAAAAAATAAAAATCAAGCAATAAGTGTTCCCTATCACTATCCAACACCTCAATCCCCCCTGTTAACAATGAATCATCAAACATTCACCACAATAATCTGACTGCTTGGGGCTATGACTGACTCTGTTTAGGTTAAATACGTGTGTGTGTGTGTGTGTGTTTGTGTGTGTGTGTGTGTGTGTGTGTGTGTGTGTGTGTGTGTGTGTGTGTATTGCTAAATATTTTGAAACAGGTCAGAGACAGCAGGTGATGGCTATATATGAGCCAGCTGTGGTAAAAGAGTGACTGGCAGTTGCTCTAGTAGCTCTTTCGCTTATTTCTACATTTGTCATGTTTTTATGAAGCACATTAGTAATTGATTGGATAAGATGAGCATGTGATCTACTTAGAGTGGAAATATAAAACATACTTTATGTTTCTGAATGTAACAAATATATGTCTAACATCCCTTTAAAATCTAATCAAAATTACACAGCTGTAAACATAGCCTGACTGGATTTGACCAAAATGTCCAGATGACAGAGATTCAGGTTCACAGATCAAATCAGACTCATTTCAAAAAGGTTTGGCTGCAGTGATGCTCTGCAAGAGGATCAGAGGATCTCATTTAGTTCAGAGTTGGCATACAGCTCCGGTATGGAAGTGACTGCTTTTGGCTCACGGTTCAGACAGAATCACCTCTAACAATTCTCCTAACATTTCATAAAGCAGTGAGTAGCTTTCCACTTCAGTCCATGTCTGACCTGCTCTCTCGGGTCAGCAGGCCTGTCAGCTGTTCCCACAACATGATAAAAAATCTACTAAAGAAGCTTTCTGGAACTGATTTTCTGGAACAAACTGATATGATCTGAGATCAGTAATACCTGTCTACATTCCACACCACAGGCTGTAAACAAAGCTAATGTATCATCACTTCATATACTTTTTTGTGATACTAAGAAATTCAAAGTCATGACTCATGCACATAAAGCTGCCATAGCAATAGAATGACATGCGAGACCTGATACCACTCTCCTTGTTCACCAATTTTATCTTTGGCAAACCACCAGAGCCACAACAGGGCAGACTGACTTCCATCTTTCATGGAGCTGATAAAGCAAATCACTGAGAATAAAGTTAAATTCACATGAAAACTTTTTTTTACTTCAATAGATACATGGTGGGTATCTCAGAGGTTCATTCTACTTGAAAAACAAATACATTAGTTGTAAAGTTTCTGCATAGTCTGTTGCTCTAAATTTATTCTCAGCTCAGCATTAAATCACAGGTTACGAAGCACCAGAAACACTAATAGCTTTTCCTTTTTCTCTAAGTTATATTTTCTATCTATAGCTATATTTCTGTATCTGTATTCCTCCTTTTGTTCAATCTAGATCTGCGTAATGGACAGAGATTATTTCATGTACTAAGACATGCAGAGGCACATACACAGACACACACACCAATACAAGCATACATGAGCCACTTGCTGCACTGCTGGTTTGATGAATAGCCCTCTTCTATTGATTCCAAGGATCAATGCACTAATCAGCCATCCTCTCAGCCCTCATGAGGAGAAGACTTGCTAAGAAAAGGAAAAAAGTCCAAACCCTGCAGGATTCAGAAAACTTTGTGCCAAGATGGGAATATGTGATCATCCATTACACAAAGCACACGTGACCGTTTAGCATCTTGGATAGCTCCACGTGGAGACCAAAGAGCCCGTATCGTTTATCTGGTGAATGAAGAAAGATATTACTGAGCTTGTTCAGAAAGCATTCCTGGACAATGTGGTTATGGTAGCTCAGCCTCAACCAGCATAGCTTCAGGGGACAGTTTGGACCAAAATAGCAAAGACAGGCTGTAGGTTTCCTCCAGGTCTGCTAATGAGCCTCCTTTCAAGTAATCCTATAAATATTCATGCTTTGTGGGTGGTACTAAAAGTCAATGTGAGCCTCTGCAGTTCTGCACAGTGTCACGATGCACTTCAACTCTTTTCTACTTCAAACAAATCTAGTAATGTTTCCATGAGTGACACATCTTCAATCTGCTCTTGTGTGAAGGACATGAATGAGTTTCCAGAGTGTGCAAACCAAGTGTGCTGCTAAAAAGGCAGAAACTAAACAAAGCCTAGGGAATAAAACACAACAAAATATTAATTCCCCTTCATGTGACAGCAACAGAAGCTACAGAAGCCCTTCATTTTCATGCAAGTGGACTGTAGAGCAAATACTATACTATACAGTTATTTGGCAGATGCTTTTTTAAAGCGACTTACATATGATAAGCAGTCATTTTAACCATAGCTATTAACCTAACATGCATGTGTTGTGGGTGATAGGAACCTGAAGAGAACCTACACATACACGGGGAGAACATGCAATTTAGGCTTGAACCAGCAACCTTATAAGGCCACAGCACTAACCACTGTTCCACCATGCAGCCAGAATAATCAATTCAGATAATTAATCTGCAAAAATTAGTAGAGGAATGTCTTCCTTTTATGATAAATGGTCTTGCATATGGCACCTTTCTACACATCTGTGTACTCAAAGCACTTTGACACTATTTGGCCATTCACCAATGCGCAGACTGGGTTCATTCTCTTGGCCAAGGACACTTTGATACGTGGACTGCCAGAGCCAGGATTTGAACCACTGACTTGCTGGTTAGGAAATGACCCGCTCTACTACATGCACCACAGGAACTTAAATACAGAAAAGATGGGAAAATTAGGTATCCATAATTGGAATGTGCCAACGTTGGACTTTTTTTATGCATACAGCTCCTCTGCCCTGCCACCTTTAGGAAGATCTGACCATAACCTGGTTCTCCTCACCTCCTCCTAAGAGCCCATAGTTCAGCAACAACCTGTCATTAGAAATACTTTTAAAACCTGGTATGATGATGATGAGGATGCTCTGAGATGGTGCTTTGAGGCTACAGACTGGAATGTCCTCTGTGAACCTCATGAAGATGAGTGTGTGACAGATTATATAAACTTCTATGTGGACAGCACCATCCCAACAAGAACAGTGAGGTGCCTCCCCAATAACAAACCCTGGATCACCAGTAACCTGAAAAAGCTGCTGAAGATTAAAAAAAAGCCTTGGGGGGATGGTGACAGAGAGTTTTTGAGGTCAACACAAAAGTTACAGAAAACCCTTCCTTCCAGCAGCATCAGCTTCAAGAACAAAAACCTTCATTAATTATTTTTGTATTTGGGAAAAAAAAAACGCTACATTTTCCATTCATTCATTTAATTTAATTTTAAAACCTGTAGCAATGGGTTTGCATATTAACCAATGCAGATTAAATACCAGTTTTGACAGTAAAGGTGAACATACATATAGTTTGAATCCTAAAATGAAAAATGGCCTGACTCATATTTAAAAGAGTACAAAGACCTAACAATCAATCCCACACAGATCAAATATTTGCATTAGCAGCTCAGCATTTGTTACATTATAACTCTGCCTCATGGCAAGTAGTTGATACACCATTTAAATAGTGTTAGAAACAGACCATGGCTTTCATCTCAACTCAGTTATAAATGTAAAAGAAGCGTATTTGCCCACCATTACCTGTACAGGTAAACACAGATTAAGGCAATAATCCATCAGATCTAATTTCAAAAGTTTTGGATTTGATAAGAAAATAAGGATTAAAGTATTAATAACTAAATCTATTATTAAAGAACTCTAACATTACATTGCAGTGAGTGACAGCACCAGTTACACTATACTAAATGTGAACAGTTCCAATCAGCTTCTTAAAACTCATGCAGAGAATGACAGATGCAACAGTTTATGCACTTGTCAGTCACACAGTTAGACAGCAGGAAGCTCAATCCCAGCAGACTGGAAAGCAACGACGCCTTTAGATATCTGCCATTACTAAAACATTTACAACCAATAACATTAAGTAAGCCTATTGTTTTTGCTTGAAAATCATTTTTTATAAACGGCAGAATGGCAGTGACTTATTCCTGCTGTACAGATTATTATGCAGTATGTGTGCAGATTGCTGTAAACTCTTTTGAACACACCTCTGGATACCAGGCAAACTACTTTCTACCCAGTTCATTTTTACAAAAAACAGCAGCATGTGTTGCTATGGCACCAGTTAAAAAAACATGAGTGGAATTAAAATGCCATAAACTCATCAGAGCATAATTATGACAGGTCTTTATAGCGCAACAGTGAGACCTGCATTATGTTCGGTACTTTCATAGAAAACTCCTTCCTTTACTGCAGTCACAGTTTCACATTTCTCATTCTGCAGCAGGGAATTACTCTACACATACAGCCAATAAACAGTCATAAAAACCTTATAAAAAGATTACAGTCCTTCCAAATCACACAGAAGCAGCTTGGAGAATACCAAGAGAAACTACGTTAAAAGTGTTTTAAAAGTGAGAATTGGATTTTTCATTAACAATTTAGCTTTTTTTCTTTCATTCTCACAATGCGTTTTTTTAAAGAAAGAATTGGCTCTATAATTGCCTAAAATGAAGAAAAAGCATATTTCTTTGGTCCTTTAAAACAATGTGTAGTTAAATGAAGGGAGATCAATTTTAATAGGAAGGCACCACCAAACTATATCTATGAATGAAGAAAATACGTGTTTAGTCAGTTTTCCTCATGGAGACCAAATTTTATGGAAGGGATTTAATATAACTCCAGCCCCCCCGCGACCTCGTTCAGGGAAAAAGCAGTAGAAAATGGATGGATTTAATATAACAGACATAAAAAGGGAAAAGTAGACAAACAAATGGTAAAACAGAAAAAGAGAACATCACTTGTTCACTTTAAAAATTACACAGATAAACTTTTTGTTTTAGAACGACTCCGCAAACAAATCAAGGATTATAAAATACACAGAAATATGTACAGCTATTAGTCCCTCTCCTTTCCAGCACCTGATAATCACCAGCTCACACAGCTGTGCATTGTGGGATGTGAAAAAAGTCATAGCAACACACTGGGCAGAAATGCATCTGGAAGAAAAAGAAAAAAATTCAATATCCAAACATCAGATCATGAAGGAGGAGCTTCCATGGTGGTTGTGTACATGGCATGGATGATTCAGAGGGAGAAAAACAGTCCATGGTTCAATGAGTCTCAGCATCCAGTGGGTTTTTCACGACCTCTGTGGCCTCTGACTTTCTCTAATTTGCACACTGTAATTATTCTGCCGGCAGTATTTTTATAGAAAAAGATGTAATCAGCAGGCTGCCTGGCAAATTTTGATAAAACTCTTTGCAACACAGGATAATATCAGCATCAAGCCAGGCTGAACAACAGAAGTGGAGCTTTTCTCTTTCTGTTCTTCAGCTGCACAAACATAATCATCTCACTCCTTCAGACTCGGTATGATAAAGGCTCTCTCCTCTGCAAACACTCTTTGACCCCCCCACCTAACAGAAAGCCTGTGAGGATGGGGATAAAGCTAAACTCAGATCGGAACAACCAGCATGGACTGTTGAGACTGCGGTCCAGAAGCATCTTGCTGTTTTCACATGTGTGAGCGAGCAGGGATAAACACAGTGATGTGTGTCTGAATGTTCAAACTACTAATGAGATGTTCAGAAAGAGCTGGAACTCCTCCCCTATACTCTCTCTCTCTCTCACACACACACACACACACCTTTCTCATGTCAAGTAATGTGTGACTGTGATCAACATCAATGCTGTCAGTATGGAAAGGCTTTTTTAGCCCTTTTATTTGATTTAATTTCTCTTTACCAACATCAGACACACGTCATGGATGCTATTTAAGATGAGCCGTCTGACTTTATCAGAAACTATCTCTGAAAGACCAAAACCTCTTCCTCAGTCAGTATAGAGTTTTTGTGTATTTGGAAATGGCAAAGATGAGATATAAATGTTTAAATCTAAATGCTGTATGTCTACATCTAAGCATTTTCATAATCTGATTCATCTTTGAACCAAATAAATGCATGTACATTGGGTTCTTTAAAGCATGAGCCTCCAGGATTACATTTCCTCTGATCCATCCACCCTTCCACATTCCTGCTTTTGTTCTTGTACGTTCTGTTAAATAAGACTCCAAAGCTCTTGTAAATGACATAAAACCACAGATTAATAATTAATCCTTGATTGCAAGTGACAGAAGCTCATAGACTAGAAAACACTCATGATCAAACAAAACCAGAGACACATTTTTTAAAATGTGAGAAGTAAAAGGTGTAGGGTTCCAAAAAGGGCTGCAGACATAAGCTCTAACTAAGTAACTGATGGGAAAATTAGAAAGTGAGCAAAAACAATAAACCCAAGCTAAATGGTGTAATGGTTTCTGTATAACATGTCCTCCTAAATAAGCCACTTCCTTACCAGATAGGATGTAGAATGAAAATAGTTTGCAGCTTTTTGGTGAGCAACAAACCAGTACACATGTAAAAAAAAAAATATTATACAGTCTATGCCAGGGGTGGACAGTGTTGTGCAAGTTTTAAATGTTTTTTACTCCAACACACCTGAGGAAACATTTAAAACCTGCAGGAAAGTGGCATCAGAAGACAGGAGCTGTCAATCACTAATTTATAGATAGTGTATATTCTTCATAATGCTATGGTTACCATGTAATGAGCTCATATCCTGGAAATGAGCCATGGTGACAAGTGGTAAATGATAGACAATGACACTAAAACAGACTCCCAGTGTGGCGCTCCTTCTGGAGAAAGCCATTTATTCTCAGTGATCATCAGAAACATCATGATAGATGTTACCACAATAAAAATTCATCTCATCCACTGAACTTATCTTGTAAACTGTCAGACCTTTCTTAGGTATGGTGTCCTTGACACCTTCTGTTGAAACATTACCCAAATCCAAAACCAATACTGTGATCCAGAAAGCCTAACCTAGCTCAGAAATAGATTTTCCAGTGAATAATAGAAAGCCATTGTGCTATATTATGCTGCACATAAGACGTTTGTTTCTAAAAGCTGACTCAGATTAACTCACCCGTTGCGGATACTGTGAAAATTACAGCTGCAGAAAAAGCCAGAAGCCAAACTGTATTCTCCACTAGACAAGGTGTGCTTCCTACAAAGGTTGTGCTCAAAGTTACCACAAAAATGATCTGGTTCTGGTTGAGTTCTCTTTTCTTTGCCTCCAAAGGTGTATAGATCAATGAAATGAGACCCTACAAGTGTCACAGTGGCAGCAGATGTATTCTCTTATTTCCAAAGAAACAACACTTCCCTTTAGCAAAGACGACATTGGATCATCCTTTATGAATAAAATGAGACAATAAATCCAATCAATCCTTGTGCCTGGCAAATACAAGGACAGTGAGATGAGTGCGAGCTTGTGGCAACATGTTTCACTTTTGTTCTCATTTTTTTTCCTTTCTAAAAAATGAACATGGGTGATATGGGTAATTTAAGCTATATTTTAACCTTTATGTGTCAGAGCTTTTAAAGTTTTGTAAGTAAAAAAAGTGAATATGAAATAAGAGTTTATGATTGTAAAATCCCTCATTTAATTTTATATTGTGACATCATAGGTTGGCATCCCAAGTCTTCCACCTATCAGTGGAACAGGATTAAGTTCTGTGCCCTGAAGTTTACCCCAACTTTGCAACTTTGATGCCTAGTAACATATCAACAATACACTATCTACATGTACCACTGTGGTAAGATAGAATTATGTCCAAAGTTAGTCCTTGATGGCTGCTGTCCTGCAGATCTTGGATATTTTCTGTTGCAGCATCCTATATTGGATTAATGGATCATCATTATGTTGTTTGTCTATGTGTGTTGGCTCTGTGATGGACTGGCGACCTGTCCAGGGTGTACCCCGCCTCTCGCCCATTGACAGCTGGGATTGGCTCCAGCCCCCCGCAACCCCGTTCAGGGAATAAGCGGTAGAAAATGGATGGATGGATGGGTCAACATTGTTGGGAAAAACATGATAAACAGTGACAAAGAAGAGCCACTGCATTTGAATCAGGTGTGTTGAGTCAAGGAGACAGCTGAAACCTGCAAGATTTTGACCCTCACGTTTTGCTGACACCCTTTAAGGTACTGTATGTAAAAACACAGCATGTGTGAATGGTTAATTAAAGCACAAACCACTTTTTGACATGAGTTTTTTGAGCCTGCATGCATTTAAATTGGTTTCTTGTCACTAATGTTACAAATGGTTTCTGTGCTTAATGCATTTTAACATGAAGTGTTATTAATGGAAGTTCATGACAAAATCTCAGGAATTACCTGTCTCGCTTGACGCACCATAGTAAAGTGGTACTTTTGGTTCTTGTGCATATTTTCTTTTACCAGGTTTGAGTGGCGTAATCACACATTTTGATGACAACTCTTGATTAGTCACTCCACCGATTTACAGGATAAATTTTGCTGTTTGGTAATTAGATGACTCAGAAGAAAGGATATGCTCCACTAAATCATTCTTTTTATTTTGTTAAATTAAACATAAGTGAAATGTTAGCTTATATTAGAGGTTTTCAGGTTTAAGTCCAATGCTAACATTATAAGGAACCGCTATTTAATTAATTTGCTTCTTGTATAAAAAATTCTGGTTCTTTAACACTAATTTTAATTTATTTGTTTAACATTTATTACAGTTAAAAACAAAACCACTTTATCCTGCTAAGAAGTACATTTTCCAAGCTACAGGCAGGAAATTAAGTAGAGGGAGCCTTCACAGCTTTCCTTGTGATAAGAAAATGAGAGAGGACTTGTGGGAGAAAACCTAATTAATACAAAGTACTGGCTGTATCCTTGTCTATTCTACCCTGATTCATTTAGTATTAAATAGCTCCAACGCTAATGACTTGCTCACAGTTTTCTATTACAACAACTAACTAACAACTTTCATCTAGAAATAAGCATCCTCACTTCACTTGCACCACTTTTATGACAAGACCTGTTGTGCTCTTAAAAACTAAACAGACTTGGGTGACTTTGTGTGACCAAACAGCAAATTATTCCCAGTCAATGCGACCAAAGCCACAGGTTTCTACATTACCTTTACTTTAACAGCTGCTGGCATGAGGTGATGCTACAATAAAAAGGTCACAAGCTGTTCAATTGCTTGTTAACACAAACTGTTAAATCAGCCAATCATATGCCAGAAACTCTGTTGATTTAGGCATGTAGACATGGTCATGATTACCCAGTGTACCCACTTGTGATGAATACATTTAGCAGCATGTAATAAAATACAAATCATTTAAACTGGTTTCTATAACATGTTTTCACTGAGTCACGCAAATGCTAAACACTTGTAGTAAATCCTTAAAATCCTTGGATTCATCTCTGTTTGCTACAATATTGACTTGATTTTCCTGTAATTTCAAAGATAAAACAAGAAAATAACAGGATGGGTATGCCTGACATGAAATGTTTGCAGGACTGTTAAAAAAGTGTGTGTAACTTCCCCACCCCTGTACAATACAAGTGCAAGGAGACAGTCAGTCCACTGTGATGTTTGTTTGTTCATATATAT
>JBAMHV010000014.1:22508547-22519983 GCA_037177535.1 Pseudomugil gertrudae
CCCAGTTGTGGGGATAAAAAAACGAAGAAACCTCATGGAGCCCACATTGAAGGAGAGATCCTCTCCCAGGACGGACAATAATGATCAATAATGACCGCCCTTATGAGACAGAGCTGAGGAAGGAGCAGACCTCTGACTCAAAATACTGAGGCCTAAAATATCACACAATATGTTTTAGGGCTGGATGAGGTGAAAGTAGGTAGCTGGAGGATGTACTGACCCAGCAATAGTTGAGAAGCAGACAAAGTGAAAGCATATCAAATGCACAGCATGTGGCTCTGGCATCCACTGGACCTTCCTCATCACAGTGAATTTATTTTTATTATTAAAGAACTGAAAGGCCTTGCCAAAAAGAAACATCACTGTTAACAAAAAAACAACCCTTTATAATAGTACACCAGCTTGGATGGATGTCCCTGGTTTAGTTTGCACCAGTACCAGTATTTCATGATAATTTTTTAAGGCTATTTGTAATGGTAACATTCCAGTTAAAACTGCTGCTGTATTTAAGACTCATATATCGCTGTGGTGGGAATCTGGAATACATTTAAAAGCTTCTTGCTAACAAGTTGCTCCATTCACAGTGTAAGAAGCAGCTACAGGACATTGAAGCTGTTAGGGTGTGGCTTGTTGAGTGCCAATCAATGCAATCAATCAATGTGCCAATCAGGTTCCATGGGAAGTCTGATTGTAAGATTTACATAGTATCTCCATCTGTATATATTGCTTCTGTTGGTCTTAGCTGACTCACCTGCTGAAGATGCAGCTGCAAAGCATGTTTGCCCACCTTTGGTGCCAGTGGCTGCAAAAGGGGAAAAAATGTCCTGCTCCTGGATACAAGTTTTTACACAGTCTTTAGTTTAAGTAAAATGCACCATAAGTAAGCATTCTTAAATAACCTGTCTGACATTATCTGCTTTCACAGAAGTAAAAAGTACAGTTGCTTACCGTTATGCTTGCGTTTACCAAATGCAGCTAATTCTGGTCATTTCATTTGGTTCAATGCATAAAAAAGCTTCATACAACAATGTTCTCAGTGAATATTACATAACACTTGTTTCCAAACAGACTTTGCTAACAGAGGAAACGTCACCATACAAAAGTAAAGCTAAGCAAGTCCTGGATTAAAGTGTTACCTTTTCTTAAAGAAATAATCATCACTGAAGGCAAAGTTTTCAGAGATAATGCCAAACATTAGCAAACGGCTGAGTTTCCAAGAGCATCTGATTTTATTTAAACACAACAAACTAATGTGCATTTCTAACAATTGATGCAAACATGTACATTTTATCTCCAACCCAGTTTAATATGAGAAGCAAAGTAGCTTCTACCCAGGAACAGCTTTATGATCCGGCACTTGAGTCTAAGAAATGTTCCTTATGGGAACAGTAAAGTGCATCGTATTGAATTAATTAACAATCAGCTTGAATTCAATCATTCCCCAGCTTGCTAACCCAAAGGGTGATAAGGAACAGGACAAAATCACTTTTCTGTATTAACTAGTTCTGACAGCTGACTTTAATATCAGTCGGCTAATTATCGTACCTTCATTTACAGCAGAACCTGTCCACAGATCTAAAACGTAACGTTGAAAACAGCTAAATTTGTCTTTTATTTATCTGATCTAAGAAGATAAACCAGTAGTTCATTTATCATTTAGATGCCCAGTATCAAACTGTGCAGCTGTGCATCTCTACAGTATCATGTCATTTTATTTGCATGTAGTTAAAGATATGAATTTGTATTTGACATTTTCTGTTGAGCCTCCCTGTGCAGGAGCTGCAGATGGAAATTAGCTCATAGCTAAATCTGGAATGATGCATCACTTCTCCTGTGGGACTAATGGTTTTGTGTGTAGTTGTGGAAAAATGAACTAATAAGCTTAACTACACTTCACCACACTGAAAGAAATAAAAATGTAATCTTAGTGCTGGTGATGATAACTATTCTGAGTGTACATATAACAAACTATGAAGACTGAGTGGAGCCATGACTGCTTTGCTGCTACACTTATCAGCTCCATGAAATCAAAAGAAGGCTCTTTTCTGTTGCAGCCACAAGTAGACAGCAACTCAACCTCCGGGCAAAATCAGATGGTTTTATCTCATGTTGATGAAAATGAATATGCTCATGCAGCAGCTGTGTTTGGACAGCGGCACTGTTTTATCTTGTTTTAGCTGAAGTCATAAATATACAACCACATGACTCAGACATTACTTGAAAGGTGGTCAGATGATGTTTTTTGATGCCACTGTATCTTTTAAAAAGAAAAGAATCAGTAGTAGCAAACAAACAAAACTGAAGTTAAAAAAACCTCTTTGCTACGTAAGCTTGATATTAATTTGACTCAATATGTTTATCTGCACAGAAATCCAAGTAACGACTGCTAAATAAGTACTCTGCTGTTCTTTCTACCAAGTCAGAAGGTGTTCTGTGAGACTGGTCTCTATCTTCCAATTGGTTTTTGACAAACCATGCTGGGGGGAGTATACCAGTCATAATACTATATGACTTTGTATTACACATAAACTAACTTTCTGTGCCTTATCTTAATATTGTCATGGCTGCGCTGCCATACATGGACCAGAGCAGCTGTGAAAAGCAAGATGTTGAGCTGCACATGATGACACAGAAAAAGAACCAACAGTTGATCCAACATCTACTTACTGCTAAAGTTTTAGCTGGAGGGGGCAATGCAAGCAACAGAGTCTGGATCGGGACCCCCCAAATCCCCCAAAGTAAAAGCTAGAGGTCACTCAAGTCAGATATTACTTGTGGATGGATTTGATGCTGGTATGAGAATAAAGGAGATTGACAATCATGTATGTAAAAAAATAACTAAAACAAAAAAAACAACAAATACCATGATATTGTTAACATTTTGGTTTTTAAATGCCAGGATTTGGGCGAGCTGGGGCCTCTAAGAGCAGCTGGAAGAAGTTGGTAGAGGTGATGTATAAGGTATGGGCTTGAATTAATCCTAAACATTACTGCAGACGACAGAGTTCCTAAAGGGGAGCTTCATCTATTTACTGCGGTGTGTAGCTTCATCAGTGTGTAAATAGAAATGAACATTTTCAATGAGGCTAAATTCCGGCTCTCGAGCAAAACAGTTGCTTTTCTGCTTTCCTCTTCCCCTCGTCTTAGGTAATTTGCTCTGTCTGTCTGCGTGCCACTTTTCTTTTAAGAGCACTTCTCCTCCTTCTTCTCTACACTACAACATGGATCTGATCAATTGGACTCTAAATACTATTGATCAAGTTTCTTCCACCCGCAAGGCGGTGAGAGAAACCGCCTGCCCGACCGGGACCTTTCCCGCAGGATACGCTGAGGCCCCGTGGGTCCGCTGGCGCCCGGTGTGTCTCGGTATTCTCTCGGTTGAGGACGCAGAGGATTTTTTACATCTTTGGCTTCATGATCATGGGATTTCTCATATTTGGATTAAGTGGATTTCTCGTGTGTTCCTGAAGCTGCTGCGTGGGATTGCAGCAGTCGTTCAGGGCATCTCTCGCTCCCTGAAAACTCTGACTCTTGCTACCGAGGAGCAGGGAACAAAGTTAGAAGCTAACCTGGTTCAGGTTGGCAGATTGCTTGTGTTACCAGAACTCATTCAGGCTTTTTCCAACCGTTTTGAGCGAGTGATGGGACTCGAGGTAGGTGCTGCAAATTAACCATCTTATTTGGCTGTTTGGGCTCCAGGATCCCAGCTGCAGAACTGAAGGTCACAAAACAACGACCTGGTAACCAAAACATGCCTAATCTTATCTGGCCCTCCCACAAACGTTTTGTAAATGTTTCTCCTGCAAAAGAAGGTCGATAAGTGCTCGGATTCTACCTTTCCCCTCTTCCATGGGATGTGTCCTTGCTGTTTCTCCTGATGAACGCACTGTTGCCATAGTGACGATCAGACGGTGAACTGTGTATGACTGTCGACCATACACCTCACTATACATGCACACACACATTCATGTCACATGATACACAGACACTCTCTGCTCCACCCCCCATCTAGTGAGGGTTGCCAGCATAGACTGTTGAGCGCAGCTTGCAGTCCTGCTGTGGACTCGCACCCCCCTACCCAATGTCACGTGAACTGTTCTTATATGTGCTTTGATGTTGAGGTGTTAATTCCTCTCTCTACCTTTGTTCGTGTTTCTGTCCAATTCTGTTTGTCTCTCTATGTAACCTTGGATTGGTTGTATTTGAATACTGATAGTTACAATTAGTGGATAGTTACATTTAGCAACTTTTATTGACATTAGTGATTGTATTGTAATTTCTTTAAGATTTTCTGTTTCAATGTAAAGCACTCTGAGCTGTCCTGTACATGAAAGGTGCTGTATAAATAAACTTGCTTTGCCTTGCCTTGTCTAAACTGCCGATTCAAACTATGAGGTCCAGACGTGGAAAACATTTTTATTTTTTATTTTAATTATCATCATTTAAAATGTGAATATGTATGTATTTATTAAAAAGCTGACCTTCATTCAAAGCACAAACTGATGTTTATGAAACAGTTCCTTCATGTGACTACACAGTCTTAGCTGTGTGCTGTGGAAGATTAAAAAGCACTGCAGGCTCCCTGTAGGGACCTCCCCTGAACCTCTTTCTTCACATTTTGCCTCATATGCTTTTTTCTTTCTCTTCTTTTCAATTTTCTTTTTCCCCCTTTCTGAATAATCTTGGTTCTTGAAACCTCAACTTGTCAATAATCCTGAGAAATGCTTTCCCTATCTCTTAAAGTACACATGCAATACAGTGATAAACCACTCCCACATACACAAAGGCCTCAAGCATCTACTGACTGCAGTAAGCACAAAATAAATATAAAGCGAGAAAACCTATTTTATCATTTATGCATTTATATAAAGAGTTTCATCCAACTCTTTATGGCTGATAGCATGATGCACTATAAATATTGGGTGTTAATAGTCTTCATATGGAACTCCATCTTTGTTTGGAAAAGGCAGCTTGGGAATTCTGCCAGCATTACTGTCCTGATGAAGAAAAAGAAGCATCTCTGTAGCCTCGTTTTCATACTTGCATCCTCCCATTTCTGCGTTAAGCAGCTTATACCCCGTGTGTGCATATTTCCACTGCACATGTTAAGTATGCAAGCCTTTGAGGATGTTATGTATGTGAACTGTGTGGGTGGTTTGAGTCCTAGATTCTCTCGTTTTTCCTACTTTTCACTACTTTTTCTGTGTGTTTGCTCGTTTGTATGTGTGTCACTAGTCTACATTTTCACCAATCAGCTGGCTGTTCTGTTCTGCCCCCTCATCTCTTACATCGCCTGGAGTCTGGGTTCGTGGGTTACTTTCAGTTTCCTCTTCACAAGGAATTTGCAATTCAGATTAGTGTAAAGAGGAGAAGTGAGGGAGCACCTGGTGTGTCAAACTGCTGATGAATGTGCCACACTTTGGTGCAAAGGAGGAGTCAAATTCTGATGGATCGATTTTGGAAATGCATTTGAGGACAAGAGGCTCTGGAGGTCAAATGCTATCAGCAAAGCCAGTAATACTTACATCTTACTGTTGGCAGAATGATTGATCGTTGTGTCATGATGAACTCAAAGATTGAGTCACAGTCCCTACTTGGCACCTGGTAACCGTACATGTCATTCTGGTTTTGTGGTTTATACCATAGACTATGTAAAAGATGGAGCTTCTCAGTAGGATTCAGAAAAGCTTCCTGTAGCTTAAAGCTAACTGAGCTAGCTCGAATCTAACAGGAGCTAACCGCCTAATGGAGATATGTAGGCTAAAGTTAAGGCGCGCTTTTAGCCAGCACAAAACCGTGTTTGTTCTACACTCTGCTTTTTGCCACAGATAATGGATATTGAGGACATTCATAAAAGAGGAAGTTTGTGGAAAATGTATAACTAAAAAAAACACTAATTGTTGGCAATCACTTCACACACTTAACAATAATGTTCCCAAAGTTCCCAAATCCCAGAGAAGCTAGTGAGCTAAAAGCTGGTTTTTGTCTGTTTTTTTAAAGGCATGTCTTATGTCAACATAAAGGCCTTTTTGGTTAATATCTATAAGCTCAACACTGAAAACTAAACAAATCTGGAGTTGGAGTCTAGCCCCAGTAGCCAAAACCAGGAAAAGTCACTTTGTATAGTGGGCATGGTGGAGCAGTGGTTAGCACTGTAGCCTCACAGCAAGAAGGTTGCTGGTTCAAGCCCAGGCTAGGGAGGGTTGTCCAGTGGCCTTTCTGTGTGGAGTTTCCATGCTCTCTCCATGTATGTGTGGGTTCTCTCTGGGTACTCTGGCTTCCTCCCACCCACAAGACATGCATGTTAGGTAAATAGCTATGGTTAAAAATATCTGCTTATCATATGTAAGTCACTTTGGATAAAAGCATCTACCACATGACTGTATAGTATATAGATGCTCGTAAACATAACTACCCACTTAGTTTTTTTCTCATCCACTACGGACACACACGCACACTCAAAACCAGAGCAACACTACTACAGAGTGCTGGCTGGGCAGTGGGATGGGGACAATGAGTGGCTAATAGGGGTTTGGGAGGATCTAGGACTGGTTTAAAAAATGTAATGTACCCATAAGTAACTGGGTTATCTGAGAAGACCAATTCGCTGTGATATGCAATCAATACTGAAATATTACCAACATTTAATGTAACTGAACTTTCAGGATAGACAGAAAATACTTGTTGTTTGCAGTTAACTCCCTGCTCTCTGTCCAGTCTGATACGCAGTGACAGTGACAGATATTTCAGCTCCATAAACAGCTAAAATGTGCAGTTTGATATGTGAGTGAAAACCATAGACCTCTTCAAATGTCTGAGAAATATTCAGAAGTAGAGGTGATGAAGTCATGAGTTTATGTTTGATGATTCAAGTATGGGTCCAGATATATTGGTCAAGTCCTCACTGTATGTTTTTCTAGTAGGTGTATCACGTTCAGCAATTGTTTTTCCACTGTAGACAGTTTTTAGGCAATGTATTTCTTGTCTTTCAGTTGTCCACTTTTCTTTTTTTAAAGGACACACTGCAGAGATATGCGAGGTTGCTAATGGCTCTTTGGGAGAAGGCAGGGAAAGCTGTCCACCAACTTTTTCTCTTCTGCATTTTTAAAGATGCAAGTAAAGAAATTTTTAAAAAATGTGTCGTTGTGACAGACTACTGTTGACAACGAAACTAAAGATACTATTAAATGGCTCTTTCTTTACCTTTTCATCAGTTGCATGAGGACACAACACTGTTTCACCATTTGCAATGGGAGCCCTTTTTATGCTTATATGATTCAAACATCACTGTTGTGTAACTAAAACAAAAACACTTTTTTGTTACAAGGACAAAAAAAAAATAGTATTAAAAAAACCCTCCATGTTATTTTAACGCATATGGCCTCTTTTAAACACAACTGTAAAAAAAACTAAAGAGAAACAGTTGATGTTTAAAGGAATATTGCTCAAAGGCATTTTTGTAAAGATTTCCAGAAAAAGTGTCTGTTTAGAAGAGATGGATGGATGGATGGATGGATGGATGGATGGATGGATGGATGGATGGATGGATGGATGGATAGAACTCATAAGGTATTTAGAGGGAAACATACTTTCTACGGATACAGCTACTATTTAAAACTTTCTGTTTAGTTCTTGGTGACAAAAAGAAATTCAGTTTTAAACTAATTTATCATCATGACAAAGACACTGTTAACATAAAACAGTGTTTATAAACCTGAAGTATATTTAACATAGAAGGTTTATGACTGATGTAATCAGCAGTGTTGTTTTACATTCTGCAGCATGTCTGAACTGCAGCTGGAAAGTAGTTATAAACCAAATAAATCATGGCTCCAGCTATGCCATCTCTACTCTGATTACCCGCTGGGCTCTAAATTGTTGTCGGTATTTGTCGTTCTGCTTTAGAGTAACATTAGGTCTGACTCTACATTTGTGTTTGAGTTTACAGTGCATGAGATGAGAACCACCTGGGTGCCTTCAATACTAAACCAATCACCATTTCCATTACAGTACATTTTCACACACAAGCACACACAAAGCATCCACATCAATACAGAGTATTGCTTTTTCATACATATAAAAAGCAACGAATCAATAAAAAACTTCTACATAATTGTGTTAAAATCTCTGTTAAATGTGCAGACATGCCTTAAAGCGTTTTGCTCTGACACATTTGCAAACCTGGCTGAACACTCAGAGGCGCTTGCAAGTTTTAGTTGCTTAATAAAAGTATTAGAGGTTTCAAATGCAGCATTTTCCGCAGGACTCAGCAGAAAAAGTATGATAGGAGTAAAAAGTGACAGAGAAGCGTGTCAGCTTCTATTCTACAAAGTATTTGGAAGGAAATGTGAAGAAACTGAATGTCATGGATGAACGGTGTAACATAAATTGAGCTCCTGTAAAGAAAAACGGAGTTCGTGCTTAAAGATTTCACCCCGTGATTCTGGTACACCAGCATGTCACTGCAGAGGTCTGGAAATAATGACAAAGAAGCACCATGTGGAATATAGAGGGGAGAGGATACAGTTAGGAGGGTGAAGGTTGCAGTTAGGGAAGCGTCCAACTTGTGTCCTTTAAGTTATTTGAGTCATTCGTTAACACGGAGATGAATGCAGACTCTACTTTTATAACAAGCACTGAGGCACAGTCGGACTTTGATCCCAAGTTTTCTTTCCATTTCTCTAAGACCACATATCTAACAAGACTTAACCTAAAAAAACAAAACTATATCAAGTTTAAATACAAATTATTTTTCCAATCTGAAAGCAAAATAGTACAAAATTTATTAATTTACAGAAAAAAATCATTCAAATTTTGCTTTAAACACCTTCTGCTGCTGATGCTACTGATATCTGTTTGCTACTGTAGCATGCTAAGCTGTAATATTTGTTTGTATGTGATTGCAGAGCCTGCTGTTGTAAATACTTCCAAATCCAACTTTTCTGTCTTTATCTCTGTCTCAACCTGATGTGGGCAGATCCGCTTGAAGCCAAATTAACAGCAGCGGCTACTTTGCTCTGAGCTTTTCACAGATGAGAGTTTAACATCCATCCCAGAAAGCCTCATCTGCAGGGACCCAGAACGTAAACCATTCATATTTGTTGTATTAAATCATTTATTGTTTTTGGCACTTTTTCTTTAAAAATCTAATATGTCAGCAAAACAGGACATTTAATTGTTTAAGTGTCCCCAAACAGCTTTATTATTATTTTTTAAACATGTCTTGTATGACATTAAAGCAGACAGAATGATTGGCTGACTGCTGTATTGTGCTGAGCAAATATGCTTTGTCAAGAGGATCTTCCTGTAAATACAGAGATCCTCTTGGTAATCAGAATTTTTTATTTATTATTTATTTTGGACTAATATTTGTTCCACATGATTTACATATTTTGCTGGACCCGACCGGAAAAAAAGAGAGAGGACAGAAAGATAGCAAAAAAAAAAGGAAAAGCTAACAAAACCCAAAAAGAAGAGAGAAAGAGACACCACAAAGGAAACACTGCAATCCAACCAAACGCTACTCCATCTGCCACAGCTGTACAGAGAAGTATGAGGGCATGTCAGCAGCCAAACACACTACAGTGGTTCATAAAGATGGAAAACATTGCAAAACATCTCTCTGGGTACCCAACTTTCTTCCACTGTTACAAGGTGAAGACACTGGGTTGTGTTTGTGTGTTTGTCCTTTGTTTGCATGCTGTGGTAAACAAATTCATTGCATTTATCAGCATGCTTTGTTACATGTTTGCATTTAGATAGAGTTAAAAAAAAAGAACAAATGTGTCACAAGATTTTACTGAGTATGCCACTATTTGCCTGCAGTTTGTTTTTGTTTTGAAACTAAAAGTTTTACATAATAATCCTGTTTGTGTGGACATACACGTTAAACAAACTGGCTGTCAGACATCTGCTATCATGGCTGGCAGCTAATAAGATAATTATCAACATTATTTTTTGTCAAAGCAGTTCTCAAACAGCCATTAGGAATGCAGTCTCATTGGAAATTTAACACCAGGTCCAGTAAATATGGATTTTATACACCGAGGAGCACATTACTGGTACTTTTAATTAAAACCCACTTTCTAGTTATAGTCCAAGATGTACTTATACTTATGTGAAAGAGTCGAGTTTTCATGGGGACCTAACAACTAGAAACATTCCTTTCATTGTATGGCTAATATCGCAACTGCTCATACTGAGGAGTTGCCCTACAGTAGATACTGATAACTCCAGAAGATACGCTATTTATATAGATTAAATCTGGGCCACATTACAATTACACCAGTCCAAATTAAAAGGAGCATGTTTGCTCAGCGTGATGCATTTGACAGAGAAATGCTCCTAAATAGAGCCTAGCACCTGCGTCCCTCTTCATTCATCTGTTGACCCCATCATCTGCACACCCAGCTGCTCCTCATTAACCATCAGCCTCGGCCTATGTCAGAAGACTTCCATCAGTCACACTGACAGATCATATGTGTTGCGAGAGAAGCGAGCCTTTATTCAGCTCTGCCCTCCTTTACCTGTTCTGAGGACCATCTGTTCACTTTTATCCTCTGTAACGTCTTCCCTTGTGCTTTTTGACTAAAAACACACTGTTTTTAACACCCATCCTGTTCTGCCTCCTGAGTCCGAGCTTCAGTGCACCACATGTTATCTAGTGATGCATCGCTTATGTTTCAGTGTCTTTAGAGTTTTGTCTTATATGCAGCTGAATATAAGCCACTATATCCTGTTCCCAGTCAAAATGAGATCATTTTTAGGATATATTAAATAATGTTTAGAAATGTTTTTAAAAAACTGGATTCATCAGATCAGGTGTGGCGTGCTTTAAGGTTTTATGTTCAAATGTCAAACTGACTTTTTTTTAATAAAGTATGATCATCTTTTCAAGAAGTATTTGAAATAGTTTTGCTTTTGTGTCGCTTTACTGGCGTTTCAGCTTGTTGGAGAAATGTTTAGTGAGACTGAATCAAGTTGAAAGGTTTATATTTTAGGAGAACCGTACATGTTACATTGCAAATGACTAGTCTCTGTGTGATGAGCTGGTAACTTCAGAATCAGATGCTGTATATTACGGTCCTATATTATGCTATATTTGCCATTTCACAATGTATCATATGCAGATTTATGATAATAAAATGTATTTTGCAACATGCACCATACTATAGATTTCTGAATTCTGATGTTTTTATGCTTTTTCTGTTTCAATGTAAAGAACTTTGAGTTGTCTTGTACATGAAAGGTGCTGTATAAATAAACTTGCCTTGCCTTTAGTTTTGTCATACCACTCATCTCTTGCTGTGAGGTCACTTATGGCGCTTTTCCATCAGTACCTGCGCGACGTGACTCTACTGGCCCGGGCAGTACTATATTGTACTGGACTGCTTTTCCATTACAAGTCGTGATCCTCTAATGTGGGAGGGGTCCCCC
>JBAMHV010000014.1:22520872-22532858 GCA_037177535.1 Pseudomugil gertrudae
GCTTTGCACGGAGTCTGCAGAAAACCACAGAAGAAGACAAATACCATAGAAGAAGACCGACACGAAGATAGAAGACTCCGGTAACTTTTACCTGGAGCTCGGATTATGGTTATTCGTGGGAAATAGACTCATGGAACAGATCAAGAGAAGCCGTCAGCAGACAAGACAAAACACCCTGGATCACATCAGACCAATCAATGGACGCCAGTCTGTGAACGTCACGCTACCCACACGGCCCAACACGCTTGGAAGCGGTACAAACAATTTGTTGCCCGGATGCGTCTACCTAGGCCTTAAAGAGCAAATAAATAAATGTGCATGAGGGATCATTTGCAGGGTAACAGCTGCGTAACAGCTGCGTAACAACAAAAACTAATGACATATGTGTATAGAAACTGTATATGTAGGTTACCTGTTGTTATATTTGACATTTATGAAACAATTTAGGCCGACAGTTTTAACTGACTGGCTGCTGCCGTCATACTTACTGCTGATTCTCTCGCTAATCCTCTGATGGAGGAAATTGCCCCAGGTTGTAAAATCAACTTGGAGGTAAATTCACTTTTAAAAAGGCAAAAGTTCTGGAAGCTGCTCGCAAATAAAAAGATGTTTCCGCACTTCCTGTTGTATGAACGCTATAACACTTTTCTCGTAGGTCTTCTTCTTTCGTAGGTTATATAATGTGGCCTCGTTTGCACAACCGAAAACACATTTTCTCCAATTGGACATAGCGATTGCTATCGTATGTTATTTGGCTATCCACACGAACATAATGGTTAAAAAACAACCAACCAAAAACAAAGCGGGAGGAGTCTGCAGTGTGGCTGTAGCTAGCGTGCGGGAGGTGTGTCTGTTGACAAGCGAGCAGCAGCAGCTACTTCCTGGTGGAGGTGAGTGTTAAAGTTTTCAGGTTGGGGAGGGTGAGTAACCTCCATGTGACATCACACAGAGGTCTCAGGCATTTGCTGTGCTCGAGCCAAACCTTCTTTTCACATATATAAAGCTACAAAATGCATGTATGAAAAATAAAACTACTCTGGGGATTGTTTTAAGGTACAATTAATACAAATAAAAAGTTAAAAGCTCATAAAAGTCCATTTTGCATAATATAGTCCCTTTAAGTTTATTTTTGCATTGTTTTTCAGGTGATTCGAGTAGTCCCTGAACTCAGCATGTTCCATTTCTGTGTTCTGCCTACATCGTCCTCTTGCAGAAGCACATGCATGATTCATACATCATCCAACTACAGTAAAGCAAAAGTCAGAGAGAGAGGGGAAAAAAGATAAAAGGCTAAAATGCATTGGAAAAGAGGTTTTTTGGTTGGTTATGTTTGGTATTTCTGTGGGATATTTCCATAGGAAACCATGCTGGAAGCTCACAATGAAAAAAATGTTTTTATTAACAGAAAATGTGGACTGAAAAAATAATCTGATGTGAAAACAACGATGCTTCTGATAAACTGATCTGCATCAGAAAAGGTCAAACATCCATCTACCCATCCAAGTTTGCTGACCCTTCCTTCACCACTCAGCCAGTTTGACATGACGACAAACGAGGGGTTTAGAGCAGCTTTTACAGCATCGCTGAGGGATCCCCGGCAGGCAGCAGCACCAGATGGTGTCAGAACCAGGATCCAACTCTGAAATACTCTGAAATACTCTGAGCCCGGACAAGTTTGTTTGGAGCTTTCAGGCTTTGAAATGAAGCTTCTCCATCCACTTGCCTTTTGTGCCCTACAGACATTTATCTGTCCAACTAACCCACTTACTTAGTGAATACTTTGCTGTGATTTTGAATTGTATTTTTGCTTAAAATGCCAATCCCTAACAGCTAAGACTGCAGGGATCACCAAGTCCACACCAAGTGAAATGAAGACAAACAAAGTGAGTCGGATCTGCTGCAAATCAAGCTAAATTCAGCATGCAATTAACTAAAGTAGTACATGATTACTGAAATCTCTCCAGGCCAGTGAGGGAAGAATTAGCAGCTCTGGTTTGAAAGTTCTCCCTGCCTGTTTTCAGCATTTCATCAGGGCAGAAAAAGCAGGAAGTAGAAAGTTGTCACGTCTCCTGACACAAAAGGTCCCATCAAGGTTGAAAACATTTGGTCTGAGGAACAGCTGATGCAGCAAGTATGGCAATCTGTACAATAAATTATAAAGGACAGATAAAAACAAAGAACTAGCCCTTCTGGTGACATGCTACAGACAAAGTGTATCGAGAGGTATTAAATCTTCTGGTTAGGGCCAATTTTGTTCTTGAACAAATTTCTCCATTGCAGAGCATATACAGGTGTTTAAAAAGTAGATTTATTAGACCAAGACTAGATAATTCTTTCATGACATTTAATGTTTCACTGCTCCACCACAGCTAACTTGAATAAATGAGCTATTGTGCGGAAAGTCTTGGCCGTTGGATCAATTAAATTTGAGTGAGGCGTGTTAAAGCAGGAAATTATTGAAAACCTGCTGGACTGTGGTCCTGGTGAGACCAAATCAATCATCCCTGCATTGGACCCATAAGCAATCGTACAGTTCAAATAAGTAGCTGTTCCCTTATTTAGCACTGTTAGCCATTTAGCTACCAGCATCTGCTTCACTAATCAGATCAGTAGTGTCAGGTAGCCTTTAGTACTTACAATAAAAAGTATTACACTTTTGCTGACTACATATTAAGGTCCTTAGCTTGACTGGAAAAATAATCTACACTTGTTTAGTTCTTCCCATACAGACACTCATACAGAACTTTGACATCTTTGCAAGCTCAAACCATTAACTTTTATTTCTGCTTAGCTGGGATTGTTGTTCATGTGACACACCATAGTACATCTAATGGTAACTTACCAAGGCTTTCGCAAAGCTTCATTTATATTTAAAGACTATCTGTGACTTACTATACATGTCCCTAGCTCTTTGATTGGTTCCTGAGCTGATCTACGTGCCTTAAAGGGTGAAGTGATAATAAAATATGTAATAAAGAGAGAAGAGCTTTCAGCTTCTGCTCAATCAGCCAGAAAAGAACCCAAAGACAGTGATAGGGGTTTTATCTTAATAAAATGAGGGCTAGGTGCCGCTCTGACATCAAAAGCTTGTGGTAAAAGAAGCTAATGATAGATGAGTATAGAGAGTGACATCGCACATGAAGCAAGCAGGAAAAAAGAAGACATCACAAAGCTGTGAACATCCCAGTATGCTGCTATAAATAGTGTATGTGGGTTTCTGTGTGTGTAAGTGTGTGTGCTTTCACTTTCATAAGTCAATTATATGCTGTGACGAGAGCTGCACTGCCACATCACCTGAGAGCATTATGGATTTCAATAAACTATACAAGGTTGTGTGATATTTTCCTCATGTTGATGCATGTATATGCACTCTGGCATTACATAACAAACCATCCAGCTGCATTAAGAAACTCTGTGAAAAGCCTTTAATTCTTTCAGCACAGCAGATCCGCAAAGCTTCAACCTTTACATTATTTATCTGGTGAGCTGCTCATGTGGTCAAATTTCATCCTCGCTGGTTTCTCAGTGGAAGAAGAAAGTTTTATTGAATTCCGCTTACTAGCATATAAACATGCTGCAGGACAGCTGCTTTATCAAGCAGGCTAAATGCCACTCACACATAAATACGCTGAAATGAACGGTTTAGTCTATTGTAGAACTGGTAGAACCGTGACAAGCTGCTTCACACTGCTTTATATGTATTTGCCTTTGTTGTTCAGTTAAGTGCAATGCTGCCATGCATGCCTTTATTTTGTTGCCTGTCGTCTGTTTCATCTGTTTCTGCAAACTCTGACAGAAACAGTGCTGTTAACATTAACATTAGCTCCGTGTCTCTGAGTGGTACATGTTGTGTACATCCCTAAATAACACATTTATATATCTTATAAAGGTCATTTTTTAGATTGTTTTTTCACCAATATAAATCTGCAATGCATGTTATGCATGTCCAAAGAAATAAACCAGTTAGTCCAATTTTTCCTCAAATAAAATGACTTATGAACTTTTCTGAAAAATAAAATCAGAATAATGTCTGGGTTGATTTTGGTTTCACTTTCACGTGAAAATTGTGGCTGCTCTAATGGACAGAGGAAGATGAAGAAAACATGTTTTGACATAGCAGAATTTAGGCACTTGTGTTGGATATGAAAGGAGAAGATTGTGTTAATCAGCATGTGATTTTACACAAATGGCTCGCTTCAGAATCAAGCTGCCATCATGGCAGGATACATTATTCTTCATTGTGGTTTGTCACCTTCAACCCAGTTAGATGACTGCACTTGTAGCTTGTAGGTGCATTTTATGACGCCACACTTCTGGTTAATCTCTTTCTATCAAGCAGCAGCACATTTTTGGCAAATCCTCTCAATGTCTTCTTTTTCTTATTATTATCAATAACTTATCGACCTAACCTCTAGTCTGGTGTCATGTCTACTGTTATCTTCACCTCAATAGCCAGCCATAACATCAGCGAACATAGATTTATGTTCCATCTAATCGAGATGTTCCATCCATGCTAAAGAAAAAAATAATAACCATTTAAGGAAAATTTAAACTTTAAAAATGTTGGATATTAGTGGACACAGCATGTGATCTTTGGGCTTCTGGGTGAATACTTTCATCTGCAGCAGGTGATGTGTTATGACAAGACTGTCAAACCTTATTAGTGTAAAAGGTGGTCATATAACATTAGCACCTGGAATACCGTGAAAGTTGCCTCATAACGATGTCATGTAGTAACTGCATACATTTGTAACTGCTTTAAAACACACTATCTGACTAAATATTTGAAAAGCTGCTTGCATGTACATAAGGTCTCCTTGACTTCCCAGATGTAGTATTTTTATAGCTTCAGTCTCGGGTTGGGCAACTAAAGCTGCACTGGGCTTAAAAATGAATGTCTTCATAACCACACTTTCACCCTGCTGCCAGAGAAAGATGATGTGGAAACTTATGATAATAAAGAATAAAAAGGCTGTTTTCATTTAAGGAGTGAATACAATAATGCAATGCAAATCAAAATGAAAGGGTATTGATTGTTCTGCTTTAGTGAACAGCTGCACCATGCAGTGCCAAGACAATCATCTGGGACATCTAAGGTATACAACACTTTGTTTACTTAGTTTAAACAAGAACAAATCCTATTTAGCACACATTTCAACAAATATTGATTATATAAAACCATATTCTGGTAATGGAACTGTAAAATAAAACAGGAAGCAAATGATGCAGCAGACCTGGGGCTGGCCAATATGACCTACAATCAATGATTACTTCAATTACAATCAATTAGCAAGTATTTCAGCATCCTTTCCTTTTCTGCCCTCATAGCTAACTGAGTAGTAGCACAGATGCTGATAAGTTAAACAAAACATACATAAATTTAAATTTAAACAATAATGTTAATAATGAATAATTTTCTATTTATTTAAGATATTTTAAATCTCAAAATGTTTCAAAGACTGGCGACCTGTCCAGGGTGTACTCGCCTCTCACCCAAATGGCTGCTGGGATAGGCTCCAGCTACCCATGACCCTGAATTGGATAAGCGTTATAGAAAATGTATGGATGGATTTTAAACAGTACATGAGCAAAGCTACATCAATTATTGGTTCTGAATGTTGGTTCATTTTCAATTAATTAGAGAGTTGGTTCTAGTTGGTCTAGTTGGTCTAACCTTTTCTGGTTATTTAAAATGTATTGATGTAACACAGCTGCAGAAACATGGATCAGTTTACTGATGTCATGTTAAAGGGCTCTGATGCATTTGTCAAATTCAAATCTAGTAGCTTGAGATTACAAACTTCTTTATTTCTGGCTGTGAGCATCCTCTAAGTAGCACACGATACCTGAAAGCACATCTTTAAATGATCTCCACCAATAGATAAATAAATCAAATCATTATGAATAAATATATAAATAATCATTTTAATGGGAATGAAATATTAAATAAACTGGTTTGTGTCGAGGATCGTGTCAGGAAGAGCAGGAGTGAGGGAGAAAAATGCAGGGCCAGAGCTAAGGGTGGCCCTGGATCTGCACAGGCCCACCGAGTATGAGTTTGAGACCATTTGTTGCAGAAATGGGTCATTTGAAAGCCTGTTTCCTTCCAATGAGACAAACATGTTTGAAACTTTGCATTGAAGCCTCCATGACACCACCGCTATCAGGTGACTGATAACTTGCAGGTCTTCTTACGGCCCAATGAGACACTGGAAATTACGTAACGGATTCAAAGCTTTGGCACCATTGATGCTGTGTTACCCATCATAACGACACAATAAAAGCTTGGCATCTCTACCTGCTCAGTGCTTTACTACCTTGAGCAAGAACTGTGATAAAAAGATAAAGCTTTAAGGATGGAAATATATTGCCTATATGTATTATCATTATTATAGTTTCTTATTCTTATCATTTTTAATGTAGTACTTAGTATTATATGGTATTGCTAAATGTCCGAGACGTCTACTAGGATAAATGACAACAGGAAATGAGTTCACATTAAAATGTAACATTTCATAATGTTGAAGGTGTTGCTGACTAATATGACTGTGTAACATGTCACTCATTAAGATGAATATTTCCTTGTGAAGGAAAAAAAAAGTGTAGCACAAGCATGTACATAATTCATTTTATCTTCACCACAAGGAACTTTTTCAGCATTATTCCTGCAAACCTACTTACAGGGTTAAATTGTACTTTTTCAGGTGGAAGAGGAGTCGTCTGACCACTGATATGCAGACTTATAACCTGAGCTTCAGCCAGGCTGCAGGCTGCCTGACACAAACCATGCCTCCTTTGGGTGAACACGCATGTTCAAAGAGTGGAGACATGAACAGGTCAGAAAAAGACAGACTGAGCAAGATAAGAAGCAGTGCTACAGGACTGAAGGAGTATAAGAAACCATGCCTGCACTTTGAAGAGTACGTCTGGAAGTTCCCGAATAGAATTCCTCATGCTGAGGACAAAGATGGTTTCCAGGCTCTGACAAGGATTCAGACTTCTGACAAGAAAGGAGTATAAACTCTCTGTTTAGTTTCTGTTTAGTTTCCATAACCATGTTTGTGCCTCCGACATGTTGATTTATTTTTTTTCATAGATTTTCCAGTTCTTTAAACATTTAATACAAATGACATTATAACATTTAGGTTGATAATTAAACTTAAACCGTCTTGGTTTGTTTTGTTTTTTAAAATGTTCTTTTATTATATATATTATATCCTATGTATACACATAGATTAGTTACATAAATATTCCATATTTATTTATCTGGTCGTCATTGTAACATAAGGATTCCTTTAGACAGATCTGATCCAAACAAGAATAAAATGGTATTAGAGACAGAATAAGGAAGGTTAAGAAGGATGTCAAAGGACCGTTTAGGGATTTTATTAAAGTAAAGAAATTATATGACAGAGGATGAGTGGTGGAGAGCAAAACTGAGGAGGCGTTCGTGGAGAAATAAAAGAGACTGAGAAGATTGAGTTTTAAAAAACAATGAGGAAAGTGGATCAGTGTGTCCTTCTGTGCAGTAATCCATGTTGACATTCATAAAGACACATTAACATTGAAAGCAGTGCGTCCAATATTTCCATGGTGAGACTGCCATGCACATCCAAAGTTAACATCATGTAAAAACAACTATGATATGAGAAAGTTTGTAAAAATGTACAGTTAGTAACATCAATGAGTCAACTGTCTGGTCAAAGCTTTAAACTAAACTGGCTCGATCCTGGCTTTCCCAGACTTCATGATGTGCTGTTTATTCATCTCATTATTGCCAGCAGCGTCTCGGCAAATAAAATTTGGCTCCTGTGTCCACAGCACAAAAAAAAATCTGTACAGAGAAAAAACTGAAATATGAGTGAACAGTGTTTTTCTTTTAAATCAATCTGCAAAGACACTAAAGTTTATATGAGATGGTGAACAGTGGCTTTCATTTGGCCACTCTTGGTGTTGTCTGAAACTTTCCATTCATTATGCAGTGCACCACAAACCATTCACATGGTACTTTAAAATTACTATACAGAAGATGTAATCTACAAGAGTTAAACTAGACCACGGTGCATTAAGCCTGAAGCTAGGCGCTAACGTAGTGTGCTAAAGCTGTTAGCTCACACCAACACCCACAGCTCAGTGTTGTGATTTGCTGTTATGTAGATTTTTATTTTTCAGAGACAATAAACAAAAAGAATTATTCTAGGGAATGTATTTTACCATATTCAGCCACCAGCTAGTACCCACCTGCGATCCCACGGCAGGTAAACACTTCCAGGATATTTCATTATTTTCCATTGACGTGAAAACAGAGTACACAGAAACCCAAGATTGTTTCATATCAGACAATACAATGACCCTTAAGGAATTCTGTGGACTGCCAGTACAAATGAAAAGCGCTGCCTTTATGCAATGTTGCAACATAATGAAGGTAATGAGGAAACATTTGCCAATTCTTTATGAAAAACAGGCAAACAAATGCAGCATAAATAAAACATCGGCAACATTCCAGGTTAAAAAACCCTTTCCTCTCTTTGAGACCAAAGAGCATATACTGTATATTGTTAGCTTTTGGCACAATTACTACAGTATTATAAGCACAAAAACATTCTTATAATAACATTTTCTTGATAGCTGATTCTCTGTAAAAAAAATTTAGTCATAAATTGTGTTATCGTGTCTTTTGCAAAAACAGTTTTATATTTATTTCTGACGTAAGATTATTGTGTTCACTACGTCTTGATCAATTATTTTTCTCCAGCTGGATGCCATCACAAACTTCTCTGTATACATAATAACTCTACACTGGCAATGAAACTGTATATTTCAAACACAATTCATTCAATATGACTCTTCCACATCTTTATGCACTCAAAGGGAGGCTCCAGTGGTTGCTTTGTATGACAAAGTTGAACACTGCAGCTACCTTCAACAGCACGCTAATGGGTGAAATATGTTTTATCCGTTTCTAGAACACGGCTATAGTTTTTATTGTCTAACACAAAATGGTGCATAACATCATAATTCTGCATGAGTCATTCTGGCACACTTGAACTGGTGCTCGGCAATATGTTCATCTACAAGAGGAAATGACCATACTGAATAAGTAGATGCACCCAAGCAGGACTTATTCAGTTGTACCAATGATTCATTACCAGCTTGTTGCAGTAACACATTACCAGACTTTCCAGTCCTGTTAGGTACCCAGCCAAAAGACTGACTCATTTCAAGAAATCCTTCATAAAGCTATAAAAGTCATGGACATCCATTAACATCCATTTTTTAAAAGTATCTCATTTAAAAGATAAGGTATCTTTTGCGGAAGCATTTATGCAGATTATTGAAGAAGAATAAGTGTAGGAGGTGTAATTGGAGGTATAACTAACTACTGTGTCCCTGGGTGTCCCATATAACTATGTCCCACTTAGGAGCATATGAGCCACACCAAATTTAATAGTGTCCCTCCTTCCTGCCTTTTTGTGACAGAGCTCTTAAATTCTGTTGAAAGTGTGCCACAGGCACAAAATGAGTTGTATTACTGATATAGTTCTGTGTACTTTTGTCCTTCATCCCACTGATACAGCCTGCTCTTGCTTTCTATCACAGGTAATCCTGTTTGGTAGTTACTGCCATGTCTTCTTTTCCACTTCTACTCCAGAATGTATCAAATTTCTCAGTTGATTCAATAAAGGTTCATCTTACCTTAACAGGGCGAACTGTGGTTTGTTCCATTACAGGGATGAGTCAATGCGGTGAAGAGTATACAACCTTCCATAGGGACTACAATTAATTATCTACAACTAAATCACATTTTCTTCCTTCGATCAAAGTAATGTCCTGAATAAAAAACCGTTTTATCTTTTCTTTTTCCCAAATGTATCTGAAGTCTGAATGTTTACACTGTGGTTACAGAAATATGGCCCCAGCATTTCTTCCCTTTGTAATCCTGACCTCAGCTTTTGTGAAGACTTTGTAACCAATTTAAGGTTTATTCTCAGATGAATATTCATCATTCTCAATGTAATCTTTGTTATCCGTCTCCCAGCCGACTTGATTAACAATGAGAGACACTCATCCATATTCAGACAGCGTCATCGAGACAACACTAATACTCCATTATCCCCCACTCCGTATTTATGCATGGAGTGAGTATGGAGACAGTGTGATGGCCACAGGCAGACACAGGGGGAGAGATGGCATAAACAATGATAGAAGTGGAAATAAATAATGAGATTTAAAAATAGGGAAAGGAAGAGAGGGGAAATATAGTGCAAAATGTCCAAAAGGGAATGAAAGATGAAAGGTATCTTTCCTGAAAACAAAGACATTTATAGGTTTTTGTCACATTTACTCGCACTCTGTGCAAAAATCAATGTGAGTGGTCAGCTCAACAGAGAAAAATGCTGAGGATGTACAAGAGGAGCAAAGCAGAGAGTAGGAAAGACATATTTTAAACCTTTTCCCCCTATAAATATTGAAAATATAAGATCGATGACAAGTAAATGGACACGCTCCACAGATTTTGGAAAACATTGCTGGAACATCTGAAATGTAGTGGTATGTGGTTACCGAGTTATGGCAGCAGAAATGCAGTTTCTAACTAAGCAGAGTGTTGAAAGTAAAATCAGGTACAATTTACATTAACCGCAGATAGTTTAATGCTGCAACTGTCACTTAGCACCAGAGGTGTACCATCCAGGACCATAACGTAGAAGTCGGCCATGTTTTTGGATCGACCTGTGCATTTAGACGAGGTGTTTCCATAACAGGCTTGTTTACCTGGCAGATAAACCAGTACTGAACACATTTTCCACTGCTGGACCTGGAACGTCCACCTCTGCTGAGCACTATTTCTGTGCTTCAGTAATTTATGCATTTGCTTGGAATTTCTTTGCAAGGATTACTAGAGATCTCCACGACACGTCTTTATCACCCTTCACACCTTCTAATAACTGTATGTAACAGGTGTACTTCATAAATAAGGTTGTACCCACTTATTTTACTTATTCAGTCATTTCCACCAGAGCACTGATTATTACAAAGGATTCAGCTGCTCAACAGGTTAAGGTCTCCTTCTGTAATTGTCTTCTGGTTTATGGTTTGATTTTGACATTGCAGTCACATCTTTGGTTTCTCTTCTTTGTTGTACGAGTTCTCTGTATTGTTTCGTGTTCTATTCTGTTTTGGTTTCTTTTTCTCCCCCAGACTTAGTCCTAATTATAACAACAGCCTAATTTTAGTATTATAATTAGTCCCTCTGTATCTATGCCCCAGGTTTCTATCCGTTTATTGCCAGTTCATTGTATTGTCAGATGCTTTGTGTCGGCCTGTGCCAGTACTGCATTCTCATCTGAAATTGTGTTCTTCCTGCCCTAGCAGCACAATCTGTCCCATGAAATCATTTTAATTCATACTTCCACTTATGAGTGTTCTGTGAGTCCTGAAATTGGGTACTATATCCTTGTTTCCCACTACCTTGAATCATGACACATTTATAGTGTTATTCTTTAATGCACTTCCTGTTTTCAGAGGAAATTTTAATGTTTATGTTTGTGCAACTATCTTTTCAGGCTTGTGTAAAACTTTACACACAGTTTTCCCCCACTAATAAAGAAACTACTTGCAAAACAAGAGCCATAGGTTGGCCTCACCTGAGCCTCAGGACAGCTGGAGCCTAACAAACAAAGATGATAACTAGCCAGAAAAAAAGAATAATTTAGGTGAATAAATTAAATGAATAAATGAAAAATACTTTATTGATCCCAGAAGGAAATTTAAATTGTAGTAGTTTTTTTAAATACAAAAAATAGTTAATGAAGGGTTTTTACTGTTCTTGCCAGGATGTTCCATCCACACAGGAGTCCATATAATCCATGTCTCTGAACGATGGGCCCTCTCTGGTGGAGCAGCTGATGAAAGCTAGCAGTTCCATGTCTCCCGTGCAGATCCTCTCCCCAACAGCGACACGTCCAGGATGACACCAACGCTGGCC
>JBAMHV010000014.1:22551514-22572182 GCA_037177535.1 Pseudomugil gertrudae
AACCCACACTAACAAGGGGAGAACCCACGCTAACACGGGGAGAACCCACACTAACAAGGGGAGAACCCACGCTAACATGGAGAGAACCCACACTAACAAGGGGAGAACCCACGCTAACACGGAGAGAACCCACACTAACACGGGGAGAACCCACGCTAACAAGGGGAGAGCCCACGCTAACACGGGGAGAACCCACGCTAACAAGGGGAGAACACACGCTAACACGGGGAGAACACACACTAACACGGGGAGAACCCACACTAACACGGGGAGAACCCACACTAACAAGGGGAGAACCCACGCTAACATGGAGAGAACCCACACTAACAAGGGGAGAACCCACGCTAACACGGAGAGAACCCACACTAACAAGGGGAGAACCCACGCTAACACGGGGAGAACCCACACTAACACGGAGAGAACCCACGTTAACACGGAGAGAACCCATGCTAAAACGGAGAGAACCCACGCTAACAAGGGGAGAACCCACGTTAACACGGAGAGAACCCACGTTAACATGGGGAGAACCCACGCTAACACGGGGAGAACCCACGCTAACAGATTCCCGGTTTGACCCCCGCCCCAACTGAGGCTCGAACTGGCAACCTTCTTGCTGTGAGGCCACAGTGCTAACCAACTGCGCCACCATGCAGCCCATTTGAAACCAAGTGACAAAAAACTCAGGCTAAGTACAACCTACACTGTCAACTAGGAGCAGGATTTGGTTTCTCCGATTGGTTGAGGTCCACTTTTGATTTGAAGAGATGCTCTATCCAATCACTTGGTATGTATTGTAGAAAATATCTGTTCTTTTTCAGGCACTTTCTGCTGAGGACTTCTCATTTGATTCTGTAAAACAAACCATCTGATCCCTCTGCTTCATTCAAAATATCTTTGAAATAACTCATATTAATAATTTACTAAATTTGGAGAACAGGCACAAAATGACCTCTATAACTGCAGGAAGTTAACCAGTGACAGAAACGAGCATCATTCAGTGAAGGCAGATTGCAAAATGACTTTTCCATGCAAGCTGTGACATTCTACCAATGCTCCACAATGAAGCACACATACAGACAGCGATATTACAGCAGAAATGCCCACATACTGTGTATTTCCCGGCCACTGATATAATCATGAATGTAGGGATAGCTTTAGTGCAAACATCACCAGCATCATTCCATCTACTAGAACATCTGCAAAACACCTGCAAAGCCTGGCAGGTCTTGCTAAATTAACAACAAATTTGTGACCTTTAGCACTTAAGAGGTTTTTAATTTATCTTATATGTGTGCCAAAGCAGCTGCATGCTCGTGTTACATTTTTAGTGAGTAAAAAGTGTGATGTTATGTGGTGTGTAAACACCGATGAGCTCATCGGAGAGGAAAAGAAACAAGTTAAATAAAAGCGTCAAAACAACAGTGGAGATTTTCATACACAAAATCTTCTCTTTGTTCAGAAATGAACTGAATCTCATCACATTTTGCAATAACTACTGAAAAACATTTTTATAAATGAACACATTTGGATGTGGGGAAAGCTGTACAGAGTTCTGCAACTCTGCTGAAGTTTAAAATGTCAGAAACACTTTCATATTTGGTCAGTACCATTAATCAGGGATGAGCTCTCCTTTAGACTAAACAGATTCAGAGGTTAGTATGATAATTGCATATCAGAGCATGCCTCACTAAAGTAAACAAGAGAGAAAGTCACAATGAGCAGTCTGGAAAGCTGAACACTTTTGTGTTACACTTGCAAAAAACTATAGTCCCAAACAAATGTAAATTTTAATAAAATGAACACAAAATAAACTAAAATCACGAATAAAACAAATGCTGATGGCTAACAGAGGAGAAAACACATCCAAACTGGTCAACTAACATAATGCAACATAAAAATGTACAACTTAAGAGGCCTGCAGAGCCATGCAGGACATGGGTCTTTAATGTAAACAGCTTTCAAAAGGAATCCCTGCAACAGTTAGAAGAGCAAAGCTGCACATAAAATCCCCACAAAGCAGAGGGAAGAAACCATTGGCTTTCTTACCTTTCTCCACCGTAGTGACTCCCATCGACGGCTGACTCAGACTCGCTTTTGTTTCCCATTTGCCCTCATCAGGATGGTACATTTCCACAGAGGCTAGTGGGGTTTGCTGCCGATTCATGCCCCCAAGCACCATCACCTGGCTCCCCAGTGCCACAGCAGAGGCCCCAGCCCGTGCAGTGGGCAATGGTGGAATTTGGCTCCATGTCCGGCTCTCCACGTCCAGGACCTCAACGGTGTCCATAGGCATGCCAGTCTCACTGCAGCCCCCCAGCACATACAGCAGGCCTTCATGGTAGACAGGAGTGCAGTAGACACGGCACTGCGACATGGGAGGGAATTGCTCCCAGTGCAGGGACTTGACGGGACTCACCGCCATCTCCTGTACAGGCATGTCTCCAAAGCCGAGAGGAGGGGGTGCACCATCACACACTGTGCCAAGCAGGAGGGGGATGAAGACAAGAACAGAGGAGGAAGAGAGGGGGCTCTCAGAAACAACAGAAACACAAGCTTGTTTCTGTTTGGGTGACCAGCTGAACTACTGTGTCCATAAAAGGAGTGAAACGTGGGGATGAAGAGGATGTGGATGTTAGAGAAAGGTTAGAGCAAGAGAGGGAATAAAAAGTAACTCACTTCTTAGCCAGATATCACGACTCCTACTTTATTCAAATATTTGACTCATTTAGCCGTTAGTGTTTGAGTAAAGGAAGCCATCTGCCCTTTAAATGTCTCTGTTCCTTCCTCTTCAGCCCTTCTCTCTCAGCCACTTCCTCCTCACGCTGTGTGATGTTGGTTTGAGTTTTGGCTCGAGTATATTACAGGTGAAGAAAATAAAGAAGAAAGATCTTGAGGAGCTATCCCAAGGCTTATTTCTTAATCCCAAAAACCTTCAAAGTCGAGAGAGGAGGACTTGAAAAAGAGAAGAAAAAAGGCAGCGATGGCACCGGATCAAAAACAGAAGAGGGGCAGTGACAGAACACTAACCTTGCCTAGTGCCATGATTATCCAGCAGAAAGCCTTTATAGCAGAGAGTTTTATGCCTTCCCACTAAAAGCAATTATTCAGGGTCCTCAGCTGCAGCTCTGCAGGTCTGTTTGCACAAAGCGCACGCTGCAAAAATCCTCCATAAACGAATAAAAGCCTTACAGAAGGAAAATAACTGCCAGTCCTTGAATTTTAAGAAAGTTTCTCTTCTTTAAATGAACAAGGATTCAAAATCCCAGTGCACCAATGAGACTGGTTGTGAGACAGGGAGTCCTGAATCATGTGCCTTGAAGCTTGCTGGTAGATTTGGAGAGGATGAAACTCCCTTGATAAGGCCCGACCTGGAAAAAAAACCAGCAAAGGGATTTAAGTTAAAAGTTCAGGTCTTAAATATGCATACACTTAAACAAAAGAGATTTAGTCTTTTACAATAAAGATTTCCATTGAGTTTGCATAACGGTTATATTTAAAAAGGTAAATCAGGTTTGCACCCATTTTCCAATGAGTCTGCGGTCTGTATCTTTCATACAGGGTGTCAGGATTTCATTAACGTGGAAATTGAGATAAAATTTGAAAAAAAAAAAAACCTGAATTATTTGTAAATCTTACAAACCAATGTTTACCAAACAGAATCAAAGTGGACAACTATCATGTAGTCAGGTGGATAAAAATGTTGCTACTGTCCCAGAAAACAAGAGGAGAGAAACCATGTGGCTTATAAAAAGCAGGATGCTTTTTATAAGCCACATGGTTTCTCTCCTGCATATTCATATATCTGATGTTAGAGGGGCACACATGTACCTTGAACTGGCCACTTGCACAACTGTAAAGACACCATTATATGTGTAACTTGTATAAACTGTGCGAGTTTGCATGATTACAAGGTTTATGAAACACTTTAGAAAACATTTAAGTTTGATTCATTTTGTTTATTGGTTGCTGGCGTGTTGTGTGAATGCTTAAACATTCAAGTAAGATGTTTTGGGGAGTAAATGTTCAGGCGCAAAGTAAAAGTTAGCTGGAGTTCTGATGAGGAGCAGCGAGTGGAAACACATTACATTATGTTTACACTCGCTGCATCAGTTCCACATGCTTCAGGATTGGTTTAAGGTACTTTTAGTGCTTTATTAAGACCTGACAAACCATATTTGATACATACTGTTTCTGAGACATTTTGCATCACTTTATGGCAGAAACTTTGCTCAGAACCCTGTTGTTCACCATATGATACTGGTCTCCTGCACCCAGGTGGATATCAGAAAGCAGAAAGATTGCACTGTAATAATTTTGGCGTATTATTTGGTAAAATATAGTAAATATACTAAACAATCTATTTTTTTACAACCTTGATGAAAGGTAAAAAAAATGTCTAATTTTTAAAAATTGGATGTTTCTGCTCAGTTTTTCTTAGGTCAAGCATTAAAGGGGCAGCTGTAGCTCAGGTGGAAGAGCAGTTGTCTTTCAACTGGAAGGTCAAGGTTCAATTCCAGGCTTCCCCTGACTACATGCTGAAGTGTCCTTGGGCAAGACACTGAACCCCAACTAGCCCCCCGATGTGCCTATCAGGGTGTGAGTGTGTGTGTGAATGGGTGAATGTGACTATATAGTGTAAAACACTTTGAGTGGTCAATAGACTGGAAAAGGGCTGTATAAGTATGAGTTCATTTACCATTTAAAGGGTTAATCCATTTAGAAGTTTTATATCGTTAGAATATATCAAATTTAAATAAAGACTTTATGTAAGACTGAAAGTCAAAGTTTTCTTTTCATAAAACTGAAATAAATGGACAAAAATATAAACCCAAAACACTTAAATGCAAAAAAATGTAATAGTTAAGTTAGTTTTAACTATTGAAGTTAGTTATTGTTTTAGTTAGTTTTTATTTACAATTCACAAATAGAACATTATAAACAAAAAATATCTGAGTACTGTGTGCAGGCTGTATTCTTTTCAGTTCCTGTTAACATTGATACACAATAAATTAAAGAGTATTGTCTTCTTTGTTTCTTAGTAAGGCCCTTTTCTAATGTTGGTTTGTAACATTTACAGTCACTTTGTAAAACGAGTTAAACACGTCAAAAAAGACAAAAAAAAAAGGTTGGATTGAGTAAAGGAAAGATGGTTTGGGTTCAAACACACTGTTTCAGAACTTGAAAAACATCTCAAAAAGCTACATTTCTTTCTCTTCTTCTAAGACAGATGACCCCAGGCGAACAGAAGATGTGTGTGAGAACACATAATTTTGTCAGGTCTCATCAGATGAGTCGGCGATTCGTTTTATGATGCTTTAATCATCAGAACTGCTTCTTTTGACACAAACAAGAAGACTATCTATGCAATGTGTGTGTGTGTGTGTGTGTCTATGCGTCTGTCTGAGTGTTGCATCCTCTGCAGGGGGTGAGGGCACTGTGGCCAGAGGATTGGCAGGGACAGCAATGCCATTTAGCAGGTGGGAGGAAAAAAAGAAACAATATACAGTCCTTTCCTTTGGCTCTTCCACAGCTAACCTTATATTCTTGCTCACATTCACATTGAGTTGTAAAACTGTACATTCATAATTAATGGTGCCCTCTTCCTCGTCCCAATTACTGTCCTGAGCCCTGTGGACACACTGACCTTCAGCAGTGACGGGAGCAAATAAGGAAGGCTAAAGCAGTGAAGTTATTCTTCATCCATACCAGATTACTATCTGAATATATTTGCATATAAATGAGCACAAAATCTTTGTGTGTATGAGAGGAAAACCAATTCAATAAAAACACAACAGTAAAATATTTCTGCCATGTTTCTCTATTTTTCCGTTACTGTTGTCTTTCTATGTATTTCCTGAGATCTGACCTTTCACTGTTTTTTCCATATAATGAAATTTCACACTTCTGCAGCACAGATGAAGCTGGATTTATTCTCAGGCGGCCGCAGCGTACAGCAGGGCCGACACCGGTGAAATGTGCTCTTTACTCGAGTGTTGGGTTGCAGTTTGTCTTCCACAGTTACTGCACAAATTTAATGAGAAGCTCTAAAAATCCTAAAACATGTAATAACACACCACCCAACAAGGGAGTAGCTCTACGTAACCATGCTGGAAGCAGGGGTGCACGCTGGGTGGGAAAGCTTAAAACAGCACAAAGCATACGGTGCTGATGTCATAACCCACTTCACTCAGATGAAAGTAAATACAGCTTGACATTACTGTTAAACCTGAGCGTCACTACTTTGTATTGCAAGTTTTTCAAAGAACGATTACGTTTACACATATTCATTACATTCCAGAGGAACTACAGGTGCAACAATACATTTAACTGCATCAGTTTAATGATGGAAAACTGTTCTCTGTTAACCAAAACCATATTGCAGCAGAATTTGTGGAATTAGCATCACTGAAACCATATATCATATATCATATATCATGTTGGGATCAAACCGACATGTTTGTTTTTTATTTGTCGACCAGCTATTGTTTACAGACCAAATGCACCTGTTAAAGCTCTTACATCTCAGATATTTATACGTCTTTTGAGCTTATAATCTTTAAATGCAATATAAAGCACTACTACAAACCAACAATAGTATATATAAACAAGTGTCTAGGTAAAATAGCAGAGAAGGAAACAGACGTGGAAACTGGAGGTCGACATAAAAAACATAAATGGTGTGTTTATGCCAGAGATTGCTAGTTCACGATCTCTCCTGCACATATTCTCCACATTACACTTTATTTATCAGCTAAAGATCCTTTTCCTTTGAACTTCTAACATGGAAAATTACTTCACTGTCATTATGTCAGCCATAAAGTTATATAACCATCAAACAAATTTCTATCATAAATTATGTCATAACTGCATTTTGGACACTTATGTTATATGTAATGTTTTCCCCAGTGAACTGCTCTGATTTTAGCCGATGGCAAACATTAGATAAACATAAAGACTGACTGAAGCAGTTTCTACTCTTATGGAGTCATTAACAGTCATTAATTTTGTTTCTGCATCATACACAGTTATGATGAGAAAAGAGCTGAGCATCTCAGGTTCAGGTGGGAAATGCTTTAAATCAGCCAAAAAAAACAAGCACCTCCTTGCTTTTACCTTTGCTTTTAGATGAAGGACTTGATCCCTGCATTTTCTCAGCTGAGAGCTTTGCAGTTGTTGTGATGGTGGTGTACAAAGAGCAGGTTCAGGAAAGTCTGCATCAAATCTCTGTCTATTATTTATCCCCATGTTTCCACTGGGGTGGGTCAACTCGGGCTTCCCATTTCATTATAGTCCAAAAACTCAATATTGCTTCACTTTAAGATGGTAAATAAACCGGCACATGGCAACGCAGTAAGGTTGGATGTGACACAAGTGTTCACTTCTTTCTGCTAAATTCTGACATAAAGCTCCACATAAAATATGCACTCACATCTTCACACCACTAACAAGTTGAAGTATTTCCTTGTGGAAGTCTCTTACAGACATTAACCAACACAACATACACAAATTCATGTTAATGTAGCTTGTTAAGCCCGGAGTTTAGTGGAGAATATAATTTTCCTTCCTAACTCTGGTTGATGAGTCAAAAGGAAATGGCTTAAAGGCTGAGATCTGAGGATTTTCTACACAGCTTGTGCACAAACTACTGTATGTATTTATTCTGTGAGATCTAATTGAGCCCTTTCATTATATAATACCAGCAGGCTCAAAAGTACACATCGTTCTCACAATGCTCAGCTGCCAGCGATTATTGCATCCTGCAGTTATCAGCTGAATGGTGCCATGTTGGAGCATGCATGGCAGATGTGACTATGACCACGAATCCCCAGAGTGTTCAGTGAGCAACACGTGCTGACAGACTGAAACGGCCAGTCAACAACACAGCTAAACTAACGGAATCAGTCACCAAGTGAAAGAGACGTTTAAATAAATGAATAAAACATGATTCTTCAATTTAGTTACTTTAATAGCAGTGTGCTATTTAAATTATCCCAGTGTGGCCTTTTTAAACCGGTAACAACGTAATACAAGATTAAATCCTACGCTGCCTTTATGTTAATTCTGTTTATACAGAACACAATAAAATATAGCAATTTAAAAAATCAATTATCAAGAAATTGAGTGAGGAAATTAAAAAAAGCATTCAAATACAATAATGTGTTTCTTAGAATCAAATGACAGAGAAGTACTTCTTACAACTAAAGGCAGGAGCTCCCTAACAACAACAACAACAACAAACAATGAAATATATATTTACACAATTCAAAGATGTAAAATAGATTCTGGTAGGATCATCAGTACATCAATATATCACTTATAAATCACAGCAAACTATGCAATCCATAGTACAAACAGGATTTTATTACAGACTACACTGCTTAAAATACTTAAACTGTAATTAATATACACAGTTCTGGTGTGTTCTGATAAAGAAAAGGCTGAATATACAATAGTCACTCAAATAATTGAAAAACTCTGATATTTTTCAAAAATGCTTCAATTATAATTTACTTATAAATATAACATTGTTTTTTAAATTTAATCTAGTTGTTCTAATTCTGAACTTTTGCAGATGAGCAGTGGTGAAAATAACCGCTCAACTGGTGCACAAATCTGAGTTACAGCAAATATGAAGTATTTTTATTTAATAATTTACTTTTCTTCTTATAATGATAAATGAAATTGTTCTATAAGCTTTCATTCAAATGTCATTTATCAAAAATAAAAAGGAAATTTAAAGTAAAATTTGTGACTCAACAATAACACCAGAACTATGACCAGTGAACCAGATTAAACCCGTTCTCATAGCAGCTCAGTCTGCCATCAGGTGAGTCGATTACAGGAGATAGCTGTTTATCTGTTTATCAGTTTATTCCCCAACATCACATTGCTGCAGTTTGTCCAAGTCAACAAACAGGAAACAGGAAAGTGAGATTTTCACCTTTGCAGGAGTTTCTGTAATAAGGCATATCTGTTATTGATAAGCCCTCCTGACCCGGATGACCCCCTGATAAAGGACACATTGGTTGGTTGGTTCTTTAAGTAAATAAATAAACAAACAAATAAATAAATGAAATATGACAAGAAGCAGGGGGACATTTTTGTTTTATTTAGCAACCTTAAGAGTGCTTCTACTTTATGATCATTTTCCTTAAAATTAATTATTTATTCTGTTCAAAATATTTTTAAAAATTACTGATGATGCCCCATGAACACATTCAGACACACAAATCAATATGCAATAATCAGCTTGTTTCAGCTCCACATGAGATGTTTTTCTTTGCATATGTGATTTCACCTCAAACATGTATATTTTTTGACATAACAATAATACTTTTTTATCAAATGCATCACTTTTCCTTCCTGTTCTGCGAGCATCAAGCTACCAGAAGCTTCAAAGAAATGTACATAAGAAATGTACCAGATTTCTGCTGCAATGTTCAGGTTTTACACAATTCTAGAGCAAATAGGAACACTGCTTCTTACTTTTACTGTCAGAAAGTCGTGTAGTGTTGTTTAAAGGTTTCCTAAATCAAAGTGTGCATTCTATTTTTATAGTATATTTTAAAAAAACATACACAGAAAACATAATTTAGCATGATAGCTCAGCTGATGAAGGAAGCTTTTCCAGTTTAAAAAGTCCACACTTCAAACGACCACGTACACATGACTTGATCCATTTTATTTCTTTCAGGTGGATTTCACATAGTCTGCTGTCCATACTGGTTTATTTACATCACGAGTCCCGCACAATTTTTTTTGTGAGTGTTTGATGCCGTCAGCGGGTCCGCAGCTGGTTGGGATGTCTGTAATGCCTGATCTGACACAGTCTTTATATTTACACACTCTTCAGTGGTCTTAAAACATCTTCCAAGGTGAGACAGCTAGTATGTACTCCTAGTCTTTTCTTAACTTAAGCAAAGGCTGTGAAAGTCGTGCACGTGTCCCCAGTTTAAGATTTATTTGTCAACAAGTCTTTTAAAAACACGTAATGTATCAGTTTTCAAAACACCTCTTACTTGCCTTTGTATCATCACCTTGAGCTGAATGGGATATCAGCCAACACATCGCATATGCCGTAGACATTTACATATCATATTGGCCCCAAACATCCCATATTGATCAGGCTCTAAAGGTTGAGATAAACCTGCTGTGTGTACACTGGCATACACAGCAACATTCAGCCACATCTGTGTATATGGAGATCGTGCAGGTGACGTCACTGAGTCACCTGACTTTATTTTGTTGCTATGTTGGATGGTGTGTAGTCCAGTCTCAGACCAGTTAAAATAGGACAGATTGTAGTGTGTGGAGTATTCTTCCTGGTCAAAATGGTGATTTCATGCTCCACATTCGAGTGTAGCAGCTTAATGGGGCCAAAAGAACGACCCGTCTTTTTACAGATCACCCATGTCACACAGCGAGACAAATGGATTGTAGCTGTGAGACAGAGGACTGGGAACCAGTGCTACCAGCAGATTATGCATCAACACTTTATATCAAACTACTTATGTAAGGAATAATGTCCAAAGAGGTATGCATGATCAGAAAGGACAACGTGGAGGTGTGGTTGCTTCTATGAAGTCTATTAATTACTTCAAATGGACAGATAGAAGGACATTATGCTGCTTCTACCACGGTCACTTACAAAAGACTAAAGTCAGCAACCGGAAACACGTGACTACACGTCCTAGCTGGAGGTGACCACTAGGGGGCAGTTCATCGCACAAGGAGTCTAAATTAGTGAAAAGAACAATATCCTGTTAACGCTGCACTTCCATGGCACTTTGGTAAAGAACAGTTTTTATATAGGCACAAGTGTGTGTCACTGTGCAACAGGGAGGAACAATAACTGAGAACAAGGTTTGAGAGTCACCATTGTGTTTATCTCCGCTCTTGTGTTCAAGCTTTTGCTTGCATGAGCGCCTTTAGCATTCAAGTCAATATTGCACCTTGTGTCAACATGTGCAACCTACGTGCCAAAGGTACGCTGAGAACTAGTTGACGCCATGATACATACAGTATGCAGATGCGTTACCAGCAGCAAGTATATCCCAGTCCTTATTGATAACCAGTTTACTGTTGGGCCATGTAAAAAAAGAACATAATCCAGAACATCAAATATTCCACTCAAACAGTGTCATCATTGTCCAAAGCTCTCCTGCTTCCCTCGTAGAAAATATATCTTAGATAGAACAAGAAAGGATGAGATTATTTCATGCAACGGCAGAGTGTAAACTCCTTTAAAACAAAATGTCAGCTGGCTCGTCAGCTGACTCATCTCTAGACAGAAGGCATCTGGAGCCTCTTGAGGCATCTTGTGCAACAAAAAGGTCAAAAATGTTTATTTCACTTCCCACGACTTAGAGCTGCTCCATGCAGCAACTGTGAAGTGTGTGGATACAAACGCTTTACCACTCTGCCACTCTGCTCGCCTCATCCTCTGCTATTAATACTTAACATCATCTTAATTTTGCTCTTGGCTATTTCATCACGAGGGCTGCTTTCTAATGCACTGAACAATGAGCTGGAAGCCGAGTCTAAACCAAAAATAGTTGAAGACAGCTTTTTACTGTGTCCTCCAATCTTCCACCTCCCCCGCTGCTTGCCTGCATCCCAGATTCAGTCTGAAAGTTTGATGCTGCTTGTCATTCATAATTCAAATCTGATGTACATCCTGTACCGGCTCCCTGCCTCCACGTTCCTCCTACCTTGGCTTGTTATGTTTTTCATTTTTGTGTTCCAGTTACAATCACGATCCTGTTTATTTTCCCTGCATTCTACTGACTGCCATTTTCACTAAACAGTCTAAATCACATAAGTCTGTAGAATATACACAGCCTAAACCTGTGGAACATGTCTTCTTTTAGAGCTAATTTAGGAATCCTTTATTAGAATTCAGAACAGTACTTCCATCTAGCTGATTAGTCAGTGTTATAGAAACTAAGTTTCTCCAGAGAAAAATACTGTTGACTGAATCAGGTCTAACATCAAACATGGTCACGAATGGCCTCTACCTGCAGCGGCCTAACAGCAGTGTCAGAGTAACCCTTTTGCTTTTAAGCAAAGATAATAACAAGGGCACTGAGCTGCAGATCTCTGTGCTTCTGCTACTGACAGCATTTATTGATATTTTAATCATGCAACTTCTGTAGACTTGCATATGTGTGAGATGGTTCTCTGGACAAAACTAAGGTCCATCATCTGTCAATGTGAACTGAGTCACCACTGCAGTATGTCACGTCTCCGATGCCACTCTGTCCCGGCACACAGAGAGCCCTGCTCCCCCTCTAAACTCAGCCCATGATGGACATTTTCCAGCAAAGACCTGCTGACAATTCTACAAGCAGCGACTTTACAACAGCTGAGCTGGATAAAATAAAGAAGTTGCTGGAGCACTGCAGGCAATTTAATCCTGTTTATAGTATGTTTGTTTCTAGATGCATAGGTCAGGCTGTCAGAATGCAGTTTACACATGGTGTGTGTAAACCCATTCAACCTCAGGAGGGTTAATATAACAAATTACTATTAGTATTAATAACATGGCCTGTATTGTGTGTGTGTGTGTGTGTGTATGTGTGTGTTGCTAAGACTGAATTTAACCTTTGAAAATACCAATGTCAATTGTTTTATTCAGCACATTTATTCAGCCAAAGCCTCCAAAGTGCTTTACACAACCAATAAAATATGAAAACATAAAAACACAGGGACAGCACATAAAGATATCACCTACAACTCTGATAGGACGCCTGTGTTCAGCTAAAGGCCAAGGCAAGTGAGTGCCTATTAAGCATGGATTTAAAAGCCTATTTGTAGACTGCTCAGTTAAAGGCAACATGTTCCAGAATGAATGTCAGCACATTAGTCTGACCTACATTGTGTTCATTTAAAGCTTTCAAAGCTTTTAATATCAATGAATGTATTAAATCTCATGTTCACTGATCTCAAAGTATTCATTCTGTCTTTTTAGTCTTTTGTTTTGGGCTTGTGGGGGGAGAATGGAGGTCATTAAGGTTAGAGTGGAAGGTCAGACTTAAATAAACTTAAATCTAACACAATGTTTTACCCAAAGAGAGAAAAAAAATGCCTTTGGCTCCAAAGCTGCTGATGTGGTTACACAATCTGATTTTCAAAGTGGTCGGCTGCAGACAGCATGTTCATGAAAATGTGTGTCCTTCTCGCTTAGAAAGCAAAACCAAACGGTTGTAGTAGAAACTGGGTCTATCCAGATGTTTACAAAGTTTCCTCTGGCTTTAGAAACACAATGCTTTTCATTGCAATGGAGAATTTATTACCAAACACGGAACAGCCTCTAAAAATGTCCTAATATATCCAAAATAAACTTTACGTCTTGGCTATGTATTTCTCAGTGTAGCCCACAAATCCACCCAGGCACAGCACTGAAATGATATCTGTTCTAATAATGGCTCTTAAAGGTTACCCTAAAAGTTACGAGCACCTCATTTGCTGTTTATTCATCTGATTCTGATGAACATTTATCACTGGCCCTTTAATCAGACAAACGCTGTAAAAACATCATTTTGCATTCAACACAAACCAACTGTGTGATAACAAAATGGAATAAAAAACAATAAAAAAGAACACACAGGTCTCAGGTCATTACTATAAATGCATGTGTCTAAATTAGCTTTCCTTCAGGAGCCTAAAGGGTCCACAGGCCCACCACTTTCCTGATCGCAGCTGAGCCCTTGATGGACCTAGGTGATCAATGAATTCAGGCACCAGTGTTACAAAGCAGCTGTTCAAGTGTTGCTCATTGGCTGCGTAACAGCTGGGATCAGGACTAAAACATGCTCTCTCCTGGCCTCCAGTATAAATGTTTTCCAGCTTTTGAAGCAAAGCTGCATAGATGACTTCTCTGTGCTGCAACAGGTGACAAGGAATGAAGATTAAAGATGCAGTTAAGGTGTGTCTATACATGCACGATGTGAAAAAAGATCAAACCAGCGCACAGAAAAATGAGTCATGAATGATGTTAAAGAGGCAGAAAAGCCCCAAAACAGATGAAGAAGGACATGTAACAAGACTTTGACAAAAGAAGAACAAAGAAATGCACCATGAGTAGAAGAAGTGAGGAAGATACACAGGAGAGACAAACAGACCTGGAGAAGAAAAGAAAGTAAAGATGACGGTCAGAGTCAATGAGGCCAGAAAGAGCAAAGAAAAATGTGTTTGCATGGGATTTCTATCAACACAGACCGGGAAGACTAAATGAAAGTGTTTCTCTCTGGTACACATTTCCCATCAGTCCCACTTAGAGGAGCAGCAAGCCCGGTCGGAGCAGATGCCCCTGAGGTTAACTGTCCAATCAGTCGCTCCACTAAGCGTCTCCACGGAGACAGCCTCAAAGACATCATATAGAGTGAAGGCCAGGGGAGTCAAACTGAAAGCATCACCCTCCTCCTGATACCACCCCCACCCACAGAACATACTGGACTCTTAGTAAAGTGTTGTGCTGTTCATCCTTTCAATGTAGGATAACGTTCTTTATCTGGCTTCTCCTCCTCCCTCCATGTAACATCTGATGGCTAATGGCACAGAAAAGAAAAACATTTTAATAACTGAAATTAAATTAACATTAGGAATTCTGTTTGCCTATTATTATAGTACTCATCGATTTTATACCCAGTGACTGATGTTAGACACTCTTCATCACTTCTTCCTGTCTGTCAACTGGAGGAGCATTTTTAGTATCTTTAAACAGCATTGCAAACTTAAATGGGATGTATGTTAGTGTCCTTAAATCATACTTTAAAAAAAACACTGTTTCTTACAGGGGGATTATACACATCAGAAGTTGCCTCTCTGTGCAGAGTGGTGGGTTCAGAGCTTAGACAGCAGACATTGGGGATGTTTGCTTACTGCATTTACATAATTAATGTATTTTGCATGACTGGCTGGCTGGCCAACAGGTTTTCAGAGACTGTGGCAGGAAGGGACACTGAAAGAGGAAAATATATTCCTCCTTTTCTTTGAAAGGATAAATTTGGCATATGAAGTAAAAACCAGCTCAAACTCCTGACACTTTCTTTGTTCACACACACACACTGTTATGAAAGTACTGGAACCACAGCCTTTACACACACATGATTGTTAATTGATATTCCATTCTTAATCCAGACCAGAGGTAGGCAAGTTCAGGTCGTGCAGTAAATCTTACAAAAGGAGAAGAGCTGCAGTGTGCACTGTTTTAGTTTGAAACCCACAGCTATTATGATTTATGATGAAATGCAACAAAGCATTTCTGCTAATGAAGAAATATTCTTTGGCTTTCACTATCCAAAGTTTCATCTAGGCTGCAGCACAACTCAGGCACCTCAAGCACCATCATTACGGACATACAACAGAACCGTTCCTGTTCAATTTATAATTATTAATTTTTTAAGTGAGGTCAAAGAGATCAGATGTTATCTACAATCAAAAGGCATTTGTCACATATTTATTTATTTATGGGTATGGTAACATGGTGTTTTATAATGTAATAACTAATAATGCGGAATGAACTAATATCTGTATTAAAGTCTTCAAGTCTATAAGAAAATAATAATTCCGAATTGGCCAAGGGACGCATACTTACTAGTGAAAACTGATTAGAACCAACCCTTTGCTCTGTGGGGGGATGCTAGTACCAAGCAGATCGATCAGCTGCACCGATGTGGAGCACTATGACTTTGTTTTTTACAGCAGGCCAGTTGGGAAATTTGAGGCCCACATAACTTGTCCCACTCCTCACCTGGAGCCCCTGCTTTGTGGAAATACAAGCCTTCTGAAGGAAAGAAAACTCAGTTTTTTGCAATTATGAGACAGAGAAGTCATAATCTATTTCATATTTGCAAGGTCATGATCATATATTTACAGGGAAGACATCTAATATTTTTTGATTAAGATGTAATAATTACAATATGTTATGATCAGGAGCTGCTGGTATAATGAAAACCCAGGTTAATACACAATCGCAAGATCCTGATCTACACTAAACAAGCCAGAAATTAGTTTTATGTTTTTTATTTTGCTACAAGGATTTTGGAAGCAGTCCTTAATGTACCGCATAGATTAAACTTCATATTGTGAATTAAAATGAGACTCTGACCTCTAAAAATATTCTTTTAACAAGTAGTTACTTACTAAACGAGGCAGTGGAAAACATAATACTTCAGGTTACATACTGGCCTCGCCTCAAGTGTTCGAAGATAATGATAATTATGTTATTCAACCCTTCAGTCCTCCACTTCAACTTTTCCAAGGAAACTCATGCAAAACAGCATTTCTAGTCAGAGCAAGATGATGAGTTGTCACCTGACCAGCATTTACCTTCACCTCACCATGTAATACCAAATTTAAGCTGCACTGATTACATCTTCATCACTGAATATGCCAGGTTACATCTTCATTTTGTCAGCCTCTGCAGTGAATATCGAGTGATGCAGCACCCTGCAGGCAGCAGGGAGAAGCATCGAGTGATGCAGCAGTGCTGCACTATCCTGCAGAGACTGGTATGATTTATTGATGATGTATTAAATACATTCCAATTTCCAATTTCCATCCAATAATGGCTGAATTATGTACCTGCTCGGTAAGATACTGTTTATCATTGAAAATTATGACGTTAATTGGGTAAATAATTGGCCTACAGCATAACAAGTGAATGCATTAGAGATTCCTTTTGTCTGCTCTCTTCCTCAGAAGCGTTATCTACAGGCTGAGGCATCGCTCATCAGCTGTTTCTCATTGCAGAGCAGCCACGAGAGGCAAACCAGCTTCACACTAAAGTTATCGGAGAAGAGATAGACACACACTAAAGATTACTTCAGGAGGAAATCATAATATAAACCAGGAAATGGAATCTGTTTAACACATGGTATAAATCAAACTTTACAGTCTAAACACAAGCAGAAACTTCTGTAAAGCAGCAGCATGCTTGGTGCCAGTCCGGATCACAGCAAACCGATGCACTTGTATTTAACCCGTTAAAGCTCTACAACATGCTTCCTCTGTTAACATGGATATAATGTCAGGAGTATGTGCTGTTATGGTGACTTGATGCTGAGAGAGACCAGAAACATCTATAGAAACCGAGCAGAGCAGCTTTAACCGGCTGTGCACACTGACATGTCTGTCATACGATCCTTTATTGCACGGATGCAACACTTGTTGCCTGGAAACGCATAAGTAGTACGATGTTACGCAAAAGGAAAAAAATACCCTGTGTCCGAAGGCGAATAATAACAAAATAATACATCTATTTATAACGCCCTTTACAGTCAAATCTCTTAGTGCTAAATAATATAAAAACAGTGCAATGAAAAATGGCAAAAAAATTAAAAATAAGAACAAATACAAACATCAACACATCAGTAAAAAAAACAACAAAAAAACAGCAACTCCTGCCCACTAGTGGCAGATGGAAAACATGTGACCATCTCAGCCAAGTGTAATTGAGATGGGTCACCACAGGCCTCCTTGAAATTAAAGCAATAGCTAAAAGAACCACATCAGGTAAGTTACCTTAATATGTTTTAGAATTAGCACTAAATACAGGAATACCTCCTTAAAAACCAGCTGCTCATTTAAACATATTGCTCCAGAAATTTTACCCCAGCTGATATGAAAGAATAAAGTGCTGGATATTCTCTCTCACAGCTTGAAATGTGAGATAAGAAAAGCAGAAGATTGTCTGCAGAATCCAAGAAATAATCTCAAATATAATTTAACATTACTGCTTTTGTTTTAGGCTACAAAGGCAAACAAGACCCCCTTTACTAGTGTGATGCCGATACAATGGCTTTGCAAAAAGAAAAATCATCACCTAGATTTAACGAGACACATACGCATGAGCTTCCTATTGGATGATTACTGCATCACAGCTGACAAGTTATTTAATCCCAACTGATGCGATGAGTATCGTCTCATTTCTTAAACAATCGTGGTCATGGAAACGATGTTTGTTTGTTTAAAAAGGGTCCAATCATCAGCATGCATCAGAGGAAAAACCTGAGGAGATTAAAGGAAGTACTAAAATTTGATTGGTGTCTAACACATTTAGCTTTGATTTACTGGGGAGGATAAAAAATTGGACTGGAGCAATTGGAAAAGGTTCTGTGGTCTGATGAGTCCAGTTACCTTGTTGCAGAGTAATGGTGCTTTAGAGGAAGAAGAGAGGAAGGAAGAGATGCAGCCATCATGCTGAAGGGTTACTGGGGCTGCATTATATGAGAAATAACTGATGTTTTTTTTTGTAACCCTGCCATATAAAAAATACTGTAATTTCCAAGAGACTCAAACAGCACGTGAAGTTATGCTGCACTCCTGCCATGTGATTGACCATAAACCTGTACTGATCTTAGCTCTGTGCATGTTACGAGTGTGGTTATTGCCTGTATTAAAGGGTTATTCTCATTATTGCTCATTCTAGGACCAGAGTACTCGTTTCATTCAGGCGTTTCGTTCAGACATAACGTACAAACATAAAGTCTGGTTTTACCACACAGGTTTTTTTTATTGCCATGGCGATACAAACCTGTTTGTGCAGTCCTCAGTATGTGGTAGTCTGGTCTTGTCTTGTAGCTCTAAATTACACAGTTGTAATTTAGTTGTAACTTGGTTATATTCTCACTCGTTTGAGCTTTGCTATGAATGTTTCTAGTAGACATTATCTATCTCTCTGTTTCTTCTGTGAGAACTCTCCCAGTACAAAGATGGACATATAAGCAAGCATACATAGTGCTTATAAGCTAAATTAAGACTCATCAGTTTTATATCAGTCAGATCTTTTGTGTTAGATACACAATTCAATTCAACATTAACACACATTGAGTAGCACATACTAATATGGCCTGCTGATAACTGGCCAGTTTGGTTGCGTGCCAAACCACTGTATGGGGCAGTCACCTGACCTAAGAAGATAAAATGACCCCGGGTCTCAGGCAGACAGAGGTGATCTGCCCTCTTTCCTGTTCATTGCACCTGTGACCTGAACGTGAACTGACCTCCTGTTTTCTGTTCTCGGACTTCTAATTAAAGAATCATGTTTTAACACAGTGATGGAGGAGGACTGCTGTATAGAAATGCTGCAGCGGCTCGCGGGACAACCCGTGTTTGCTCGAGAGCTACAGGAAATACTTTCGCTGCTGGGCTTTTCTGATGGAGCCGATGTTTCTTTTCCACTTCACATCCTGAGAGATGATGTGTCCAGAAATCTGAAGCTCTCTAGAATGGAAGAGGGGGGCTGTCTTAAAGCCACAATCATCTCTACGGGTGTTATTGTCAGTGGGTGAAGGGAAAGCAGGATGAGGTAGGAAGCACCTTCTCAAACCCTCAGTAGAAGCTACTGAGGTGATCAGCCTGGCGGTGACTTCAGCAGTGCAGGCAAGGCGTCTCCAGCAGCTGGTGATGTCCTGCAGGCCTCTCCACACTGTTGTTGGGTCAATTCTTATAAGTCAACATACATAATAAAAACTTTAACTATCAACTCAGACCATTTTAGAATCTCGATCTGTCATTTAAACTCAAAAATGATCTTCCAGCTCGTCTCTGAAATCTATGCACCCCATAGTTTTACCCGCCTACAGAAGCCACACATCTCTATTTTTATATCAAATTCATGGACTGACATTTATTTAGAAGAAACAGCTGTATGAATATGTGGTCAGGCATAGAAGTCCTTACCACAGACCTTATGTTGAGCAGAGAAATGGCCTTTCTGTTGTTCAGCTAACTACCAAATTGAACAGCTTATGCTGATTTACTGAGTAAATGTGCAGAAATCATTACAGCCAGTGAACTCAGCCTCAACTGTGATTTCAGCTTGTAAGGACAGACAAAAGTACCAATTCTGGTCATTTATGCTTTAATTAAAAATGACAGATTAATACAAAATAATTTAGTTTTTATTATTAGTATTTATTATCTATTATTATATTATATATAATATATTTAGTTTTAGTATTTATTAAGTATTTATTATGATACATTTTTATTTATTCAGTCAATAAGTATTGGTGATGTTGGTGCATCTGTGGTATTATCTAAGGCATAATTTACATAAGAATTCAATTTTTCCTTCCCTATAATAAGTAGCGCACTATGTAATGCTCTTCCGTAATGCAAAGCAGTCCACCACATTCAGGCAGGAAGAAGCAAACTTTCCTGCACTCACCCCTCCCTCACCCAACACCCCCTGGGAGATGATTAGACTAATAAGGTTTGCCAACATCCAATAAAACACAAGCAGAAGAAATGAAAAGGCTGAAGCTAAAGATAAACAGTTGACATTGCACTGACACGCAGAGCTACACCCAAATAAAAAAATGGCCCTTATCAAGTTATGCCATGATACTTGATTCTATAAAGTGTGATAACATGTTAAACGTGGCACAATTTGTGTACCAGTAATAAGTTTCACATTTTTCAATAAAACTATCATGTTAAAACCTGCTATGTTAACCAGACATACAACAACCAAAAAGAAAAGACAGGAAATTAACTTTTTCATTGGCAAAAACATAATATAACCATAACTTTTAGCTAAAAATACATTTTTCTGCTGAAGTACAGATACTTAGTGGTTACTTGATCTTAGTCAATAATTTACACATAAAAATCAGATAACTGCAGAAAAACATTTGAAGGGATACTACTTGTATATTAT